>JAOWBN010219460.1:0-13319 GCA_028565015.1 Pinguicula moranensis | reverse complement strand
GAAGGGAAGACCTAAGAAAATGAGGAGGAAGGGTGCAGATGAATCGGCATCTAGTTCAAGCCTAAGAAAGGGTCTTTTGATGATATGTTCTAATTGTCTCCAAAAAGGGCACAATAGGAGAAGTTGTAAAAATCCATCGGCTCCAAATGCAAAGCCCTACAAGGTTAGTAGTATCTATTTGTTCTTAGTATCATCTTTCAGAAATTTATTAACAATAGTTCTTAATTTTTCAGCCTCGTCCCAAAAAATCAAAAAACTCTCAAAGTGAGGTTCAAATCTGGACTCAAGATGCTCCACCTTGTAGTCATCCTGAAGAAACTATTGCAGATTAGCAGGTTTAGTATGTGTAAATACTAAAACATAATCTTTATTTATCTTTTTGGTCTTCTTATGTTTAGTTGATTAATGACTTCATATAGAATGAAGGATTCTGAAACTATTGCAGATTACCAGCTTCGAATAGAATGCATGATTCTAAAAAATTAATGATCTCACTTCTTGGAGGATGAGACGCTAGCATCTGGTCATTCACTTGTTGTTTAAATATTGTTGAATAGCTAATATGGACTGTTGGTTGAATATTGTTGAATAGCTAATATGTTACTTTTTGGTTGCAGATTATTCTCTTGTTGAATTAAACTTGCAGAGCTGCGTTGTGAATTAAACGTTCAGAAACTTTTGATATCAGTATGTAAATTAAACTTGCAAAAACTTTTGACTGCGATGTAATATGTTGCAGATTATTCTCTTGTTGAATTAAACTTGCAGATGTGCATTGTGAATTTAACTGAGCTGCTGTTAGATCCATTTATTTGTGCTTTCAATTGGGTTTGCAAATTTTGTTGTGAAGCAACCTAACCTGATGTAAATTGTTGCTCAACAGTGACAATGAAGTCCAAGTACTATTGACTGACTGACTAATTAGGTGCGGATTCTGACTTCTAAGATCGATGCAATGAACTCAGATTGGATTTGCATGTAAAGCAAATGTCCCCAGAGCACAGACAGAGTCTTATAAGTAGATGAACCTGATGACAACATCCAATATCATGATGCCATTAACGTGAATTTACTCATACAAAAAGTGAATTGAGTCTACTTTGATTATGTTAAAATTTGGATTTCTATGAGAAAAATATAGTAGAAAAGTTTAACGTACCAAACACAAATCAAAGCTATATTTCTTCGTGCTTTTATTTCAAATTCCAATGGTGTGAAATGAATGTTTCTGGTACAAGATTATATCGCAACCATGATTCACAAACATAACCACTATATCGCAACCCTTGTACAAGATTGCTTTTCATAAAAATTCTGGTGTGAAATGAATGTTTTGAAATTCTCTTGAGCCCACCGATGAACAATATCTCTTTCTCCACTTTGTCAGTAAACCTTGCAAGACAACATATTACAACATTTCTGAAGAATTCATTTGCACACTTTGTCAGTAAACCTTGCAAGACTACATATGGCTCTATACAAAAACTCTATGGAGCTCAGGTTCGAAAACATGCAGACAAAAATTAGGATCAAAATACACAGGTACTTTACCATGTAACAAACATATATACCAATGATCCAGTTGTATGTTTTCTCCAAATACTGGAAAAATTGCACTGGACATTAGCCAATAAAACAATCAGGATCTCCATACATCCTCTCCCATTGAGAATCATGGTTCAGGTTGAAAGATTGCAGTAACTGATTGAGATCCCAAAACCAGCAAAGATATCCTCTTCCGGAAACTGAAGTAGGCTAAAATTTATTTTCGCGCATAAATAAGATGCAATAATTCAACAGAGCTTCAACGTTTTGGTAAAGATCGGATACCAGCAAGAAAGAAATCGAGAAAAGATCGGATACCAGGAAGAAAGATCGGATACCAGAAAGAAAGAAATCGAGAAAAGCCCTAATCGGGAATGAGCCGACACCCGCCAGTCGCCACGGCCCCCGAGTTTAGTTCAGTGACGACACACGAACTCACGGGTGGTGGTGGGAAAAAATCTCCCCTGAACAAAAGGCCACAGAAACCGGTTTCGAAGGAGGACTCTCGAAGAGGACGACGAAGTCGAACAGTGAAATGAAAAACCAGTTCACGTTCAGTCGAGGGTAAAAACGACTTTTCCACCTAAGAAACATATTCTTAGTCGCACAACGGCGCGTGAAATTCATTCGGGGGCAGTGGGCTTCTTTCGGATTGTACAGGGGTGTAAATTGGTTGTTTTAAAAGTACAGGGGAGTAAATTGGCTATTAGGTATAGTACAGGGGGGCTAATGGCATTTTGCTCTCTTCCTACTGTGTGCAACATTGCATTTTAGGTCATATTCCATTCCACGATATCAAGTCATGCTGGTTCTAAGATGGAAGGGCCAATTCAGTACTTCTTTTAGACTTTTAATAAAAAGTTTTGATTATTTGTGATCAAATCCTGAAAATATAATGGATAGATTATGGTTGTGATAATCTTAAAGAGTGACTCTCTTACTAATATTCCATATTCGCAGACAGTTGAATTAATAAATTATTATTATTTTAATTATAATCCTTATCATGAACGTGAACCACACCTTATTTGATTAATTACCCTCTTTTTAGATTGGTGAAATACTGAAGATATAATGACTTCCATCTATGAAAACTTAAATATCCCTTCAATAACTAGGCTGAAGCTTAACATTCATCCACTCAAAATTAAATACAACGAGAAACAAACTTGGAGAACAATCCAGAACAAAAATACATAAGAACACAAGATTTGAGGTCAATGTTCCCAAAGACATCATTCTGGCATACAAAACAAAAAGCTCATATTCTGAACTTGGTATAATAATATTCGTGGCCACAACTCCCCCAAAATCCTAGAATTAATGACTAGATCCAACAACAAGTGTTCTAAAGAGAGAAGAAATTTAACATCTTTCATCAATCACATTATCGGCCCAGCCCGTTAAGGCTTGACTTCAATTCAAATTCTATCCGGTCCGGGGATCCTGTTCACTAGAATTAAAATTTCATCTTCCTTGGTGTTGACTCTGTCTCAATAGTCAATCTTTCTCCAGAATTAAAGGTTTGCCGTTAATTCGCCACGCTGTGTTAACCCTTATATCGTGAGAGTCTTGTAGCCTGTTTGCTTTGAAGCAGATATTTTAACTGTTAGGTTTCTCCTCAACTCTCTGGAGAAACCTAGTACAGTTAAAATGGATAAATTATTTGATTGCGATTTGAATCTAACTGTTCAAATTGGAACCACAAGAACTTTACTGTTGTAAGGGTTCACATTTTTCTTTTTTTCCTAACCTACTAGGTTATTAGCTACTAGCTACTCTTTCCTTATATCGAAGTACCAAAACTATTCAAGAAACTACCTAATTTATATTGTTTTAACTTATGCAAAGCAATTGTTTCAAATATTAAAATATACTAAACTAAAATTGTATGACCATACATTTGATAATAGTTAAGGATATTATGTAGGATTGGAACATTAGTAAAGAAAACTATAATTTCAAATACTTAATCATGAATTTTAATTTATTTATTTTTTACTTTAAAACTTTTATCCAATTTATATGTCAAAAATGAGAAAAACTAATGATCTTACCCGGAGTATCAAAATAGTCATAAAATAATCTTATTTATAGATATTTTCATAATTAAAAAAATAAAAAACAATATTCACTTAGTAAAATATATGAAAATATATTCTTGATACATGTAAAAAGAAAAGGTGATAATCTTATTACAATAAAACTTGTCCTTATAACCTTGTGGGAGTGTGTTCCCATTCACGAAGGAATTACAAGATTTCCATCATCTGACTTATCAATCATGTCTGGCATTGTTCAGGGTGCGGGCTTAACGGGCCTGCCGCGACCTGCCCGTAAACAATGGGTGAATGGGCTCGCCCCGTTCATTTTTTAACGGACGGCGGCGGCTGGACTCAGAAATTTTGAAAAAAAGGGCGGGCCAGGTCCGCTCTTTTTATTATTTAAAAATAAAAAATAAAAAATAATAAAAATATATTAAAAACATAAAAAAATATTTTAAAATTATTATAAAAATACAAAACTACGAAGGCCGTGCGGGCTATTATACTTAAACGGGCGGACAGGCTGGGCCTATTTTGTAAACTTGCGGGCGGGCTCGGCCCGTTTACAAGAATGAGCCGACGGGCCTGACCCATTTTTTTCAAACAGGCGGGTTGGGCTGGAATTTCCAGTCCGTCCCCGCCCAACCCGTTTGCCTACCACTACTTATAGTCGTGCTAAAAGTAGATTCTCATAATGCCGTCGACATTAAACTCATGAAGATATCACGTACAAATCGTAAAAGTAGAGGGAAGACCTTAATCTTCTATGTTTCGAACCCACAATAAAATTTTCTTTTGATGTCATATCTACAAATAAATAAATTCTATATTAAATAAAATTTCAATTAATTTTAAACTACAACATGAAACATGAACTAAATAATAATAATACTTTGAGCCTGGCTCATGATTTGAATCTTAAACTTGATACTTTGAGGAAATTGTAGAAGTATGATTTTTAAATAAAAGAGTAAAATTTGTCGTAGAAAAAATTTAAAAAGATACTTGCAATTGAAAATAAATGCTTTCAGAAAATAATTTGTAATACTAAAAAAGAAGTTTGAAGATATTTTGTGAAAATAAAACTTGAAAGCTTTGAGCTTATACTGATAGGGGATAGAGAAGAATCAAAGATTTGGTGCGAATGGGATTTTCAAGAGCGTATATCTAGAGAAGAAGAATTAAAAATTTAGATTAATTTAAATCTACAGGACCAATGGCAACGACATTGTTAACAGATATGAGATGCCAAATCCCAATAGAGAATGCATCGGAACGGCAAACTACGCGGGCTCCGGCAGCCGTTCTCACGGTGATCCGGTGACCGCCCAACAAACTATTTTCCCCGACGATACAACAGAAGATGAGAAGGATCGGGAGAATGGTTTTGAGAAGGTTAGATCACGAAAAAGATCTCCGCCAGCCCGGACCCAAAAGTCTAACATCACTAATCGATAGCGGCCGCAAGGAGGGCTCCCTCAGTATGTGCGAAAGATTCGGGAAACGACGGATTCCTATTATTTTACAAATTTTCTGGCGAATTGTAAAGAAGAGGATGTGGGGAGAGTTTTTTGTCCAGATGGAAAAATCAGGGATATGTTCATCCCCCGAAATCAACCACAAAACAACCGCAACTTAGGATTCGTTCGATTTTCTCCTTTGCCTGACATAGTTGAGATAGAGAACAAATTAAATGGAATTTGGATTGGATTTCGTAGGGCAATAAATTTGGAGGACGGGGCTTCTCGGCTACGTAATTGTGCAAGCCTATACATCAATTCCATTTGTAGCGAATAAATTGCATTAGAATCGGCCAAAAAAGGAGAACGTGATGGAAATTACAGCCAGACCATCGGAGGCAGAGTGGCTCACACATTGTGTAATTAGTACGCCTGAGAGGGGTGGAGATTGTTAAAATTAAAGAATCCTTGATAGAGCTGGGTTTCCCAGAGTAAAAAAGCAATACGTGTTGAGGGGGTTGAAGTGCTCCTATATGCGCCAACTGAATTATTGAAGGAGGCAATGTAAAAGGACAACTCAGTTTTGCACCAATTAGTATTGTAGCAGACTCGGCCTTGACGATTAAACTCTTCGTCTAAGGTGCGAGAAGCTTGGTTTCAAGTTCTTGGGATACCTTTGCATTTTTGGTACAATGATTTCTTTGCGGAAGTGGCTGCAAAATATGGTACCTTGATTCGCATCGATCCTTTAACATACGACCGAGAAATGATGCACCGTGTGCGTATGCTTGTGCAAGTCCAGGATATTAGTCTAATTGATGAGGTAGTGAGAATGGAAGTTGAGGGTTCGGAGGAAGTATTCTTAGTGCACGTTGTGGAAGAACTTGGATACCAAATGTCAAAAAACAAATTTGTGTGGCAAAAAAGAAGACCTGCAAATAAATTGGATGAGGAGGATGGGGGACTGGACCTAGCAGAGTCCCTCAACTGGAAGGCAAAAAAGAGTTGCTCTTTAGGGCAACATCAGTCTGCGTGCAAGCAGAGACATGCAAACGTGCGCGCCGGGATGGTTTGCTGGATGGAAAATCCAGCCCGGTACGCACATGTTTATAAAACGTGTGCATGCCAAAAAATGCATGTGTTTTTAAACGTGCGTGCTATGCAGTGAAATGTTTTTTTAAAAAAAAAATTAGGTGCGGCCAGCCCGCACCACACGCCACGCACGGTTTGCGGGCTGAATTTTTAAGCCCGACACAATCACGTTTTGTAAAACGGGCGAGTATTACACGTACATTTTTTGGAAGAAAAAAAAATATGGTCCACACGCACGCACGTTTTAATGCGGACGATTTAGGCACGTTTGCACATTTTTTTTCCGTGCGTGTTGTGCCTAGCCTGTTTGCACGCGTACGTTTGCCTGTCTCTATGTGCAAGGAGGTTGAGATGGAGAAGCAGTTACCGATGGTAATGAAGGTGGGATGCCTAATGCCTTGCCAAACTTTGTGTCGGATTCTGGCTCCAATGAAGGACAGAGGCTGCCAGCAGACGAACCCTGTTCTCCACAGCTTGCTAGGGTATCACAAGATCAAACACGAGAACAAAATTTTCTAGAAAGTCTAAGTCCAGATCTATTTATTCTTCGACCCATTATCGCTCAAAATGGTGGTTGGAGATGGCTTGACGATCTCGAAAGAACAATTGCATCAGTTTTTGAAAGAGACCCTAAACTATTTTCAAAATTTGAAAGATTAGTATGTAGACGGTACTCCATTGCCTCTGTCTATTGATACAAATGGTATCGATACAAATGCTGTAAGAGTATCACGTGGGGACACTTTTGATGCAATACAAATATAGGAGTTGGGGAAGGAGCTCGGAATACATAGCCTTCAAGCAAACGATGAGGTTGCTATCCTCAATGAGGATTTGGAGCGTCGGGATATTGCATCTTTTGAAGTTGACAAGGCTGAGAAATCTGATGGAGATTCTCAGGTTCACCAATGAAGGTAATGTCGATTAATATATGTGGACTTAGTCGCCCGAGATGCAAGAGTGTAGTTCGCAGCTTAGTCAGACAGCATGAGTTGGATTTTCTGAGCTTACAGGAGATGAAAAACCAAACTTTGGACAGGAACATAGTGCAGAGGATCTGGCCTGATAACAATTTCGATTGGACTTATAGTCCATATGCTGATATGTCTGGAGGGCTTTTGATGATATGCAATTCTTCTATTTTTGTGGTATCGTCGTCAATTTCGTATCAAAATATTTTGTTTGTTACTGGGACGTGGCTGGCAACAGGCTCTATGTTGTTGCTCAATAACGTATATTTTCCAATGATTCTAACTGAAAAGAAAGAACTCTGGAGGCACATTTATGATTATATTACTGAATCTCAAACGGATTTGGTCTGCATCATGGGAGATTTCAATTCGATTCGTTTCCCTGAAGAAAGATTGAATTATCTTGATTCTCCTACGTCGGATATGATTGGTTTTAATGATTTATTACAGAGAATGAATTGGTAGACTTGCCTTTGCAACGACATCAATATACATGGCTGAACGGGAGAGGTAGCGCGAGTCGCTTAGACCATTTTTCTATTGTCTGAATCTTGGCTAAACTTGTGGCCTGATATACGACAGGTCGTGCTAAAAAGGAATATTGCGGATCATCGACCAATCCTTCTCATGACTCAAAGTCAGAATTGGGGTCCCAAGACCTTTATGTTTCTTAATTGTTGGGACAACCATCCAGATTACAAGGACTTTGTTGCTAAATCCTAGGAGAGCTTTATTTTCGTGGGATCAAAAGCATTTATTTTGTACAATAAATTAAAAGGGCTTCGTAAGAAGCTGAAACATTGGATTGGAAGTGTTGATCGCCTTATTGATGAGCTGCAGATGACTATAAATGATCTCGATGCGATTAGTGAAATGAGGGCCCTCACTTCGGACGAAACAAGGACTCAGAATCAAGCTTTCCATGTGCTACAAGTTCAACAGAATAGGAAAGCTTCAATAGCTTTTCAAAAGTCTCGTTCTCAGTGGATCTATGGGGAGATGCTAACACTCGGTATTTTCATGCTCGTATTAAATCTTGCCAGATGCAAAATGGTTTTCAGGGACTAAAACTTCATGGTGTTTGGTGCGACACGGTTGTGGAAGTAAAAATGGAATATTTCTATATTTTAAACATCATTTTTTAGATTCTTGAGGAATCGACCAATGCTAAGTCTTGATTGTTTGAAGAAGATCTCTGCAGCAGATAATGATTTATTACTATCCCTTTTACTATGAAGGATATTGAGGATGCGCTCAAGAGTTGCTCTGAAAATAAAAGTCTGGGGCCGGATGAATTTAATTTTCACTTTATAAAGATGCATTGGAAGGTCTTAAAAGATGATTATATTGCTTTCCTTCATGAGTTTTATTATACTGGTGAGATCCTAAATAGTTTGAATGCTACAAATATTATTTTGATTGTGAAATGTGTTTCTCCTATTGAACTTAGTCACTTCCGCCCTATCTCATTAGTAGGGAGTGCTCACAAGTTATTATCGAAGCTCTTGGGGAACAAATTTCGTGTGGTGATAGATAAAGTGATATCCAAACAGCAGTTGGCTTTTATAAAAGGTAGACAAATACAAGATGGCATCCTTATGGCCAATGAGCTCCTGCATTATGTTCAAATGACAAAGAAGCCGTCAGTATTCTTGAAAGTAGACTTTGCTAAAGCCTATGATTTAGTAAGTTGGATTTTTTGTATTAGATATGATGCGTAAGATGAGTTTCTCTGTTCATTGGATTAAGTGGATGCGAGCATGTCTTGTTTCTTCGTCGGCATCCATGTCAGTTAATGGGTCCCCCTCGGGCATTTTCAACTTGGAAAGAGGCTTAAGGCAAGGAGATCCGCTTTCACCTTTTCTCTTCTTGATGGTGACAGAAGGACTTAATAGGTTGCTTCAAAAAGTAATGGATATTGGACGTCTTCAAGGTGTGCAATGTGGTAGCGTTACGGATACTCACTCTCTGTATGCAGATGATACATTATTCTTTAGTGAAGGGAATCTGGCAAATGTCAAAATCATGAAAGGTATTCTTCGTTTATATGAGATTGTGTCTGATATGAGCATCAATTTCCCAAAGAGTAACTTGTTAGGAATTAACATTCCATCTTGATTGGAAGCTGAATTTGCTGATCTTTTGCATTGCTCTGTTATGACTCTACCTTTCAACTATTTGGGAATTCCTGTTGGCTGCAATCCTAGTCATATTAAATCTTGGGAGCCCCTTCTTAATGCTATGTCACGACGTATTTTGACATGGGAGAATCTTCATCTCTCGATGGGTGGAAGTTACACTTATAAAAAGTGTGTTATCGAGCATGCCAGTGTATTTTTTCTCATTATTCAGGGCTCCAAAAATAGTACTGCATCGTATGACTATGTGTAGCAGGTTCCTGTGGAGCTCTAAATCTGATTCACGTTGTGTGATACACTGGACAAGTTAGGAGAATCTATGCCAGAGTTTAGCAAATGGTGGCCTGGGCTTTATGAATCTCGAGTTGTTCAATATTGCTCTTCTTGGTAAATTGGGTTGGCATCTGCGAAACGAAGATGTAGGAAAATGGAGGGAGATTATTACCACAAAATATCTCACTCTTCCGCTAGCTCTGTTGGATTGGGAGGTGAGCCTGCTGTCAGGTAGAGAATCTAAATAGTGGAAGGATGTTTGGCTTTTAATCTGTTCGGCTTCATGGTTCTCTTCGCGATTGAAACGTGATGTTAGATTGGGGGATCAAACTCTCTTTTGGGGGTTTGAAATGGGAATGGTCCCGACCGTTATGGGGATTGGAATATGAACGAGTGAATGAGCTGACTGCATTACTAATGGAGAAGACGCCATCCCCTGGAAAGGATAGATGGATATGGATCGAGAATTCAAATGGGTATTACTCAGTTCGTAGTGCTTATCAAGCTTTCCAGAGAGAAAGAAATCTGGATTCAATAGTGAGAATGGACATTGCCACGATATGGGGAAAGCTTTCTCCTTATCGTGTCATGGTATTTTGTTGGAGGTTGGTTCAAGAGCGTGTGGCAACAATGGACTATCTCGCCAATAGAGGAGTTAATATAGCTACAGGGATACATGTCTGTGTTTTCTGCTTTGATGAGAAGGACACTATCTCCCATATTTTTTCCCACATGTGTAGAGTCCTATGTGGTATGGTCTGCAATATATGCATGGATGGATATAGAATATGTAGGGCTGAACAAGCCCTTATCTCACTATACGGTTCATATGGGTATGATGCACTCAAGTACGACATGAGAAGTTTGGCGATCTCTACGGCATTGTACACTGTGGATTTTGTGGAAGGCACAGAACAGGACACAATTCAAAGAGATTGAGTTTGAGAGAAATACCATTATTGAAACAATAAAGGTGCAGGTGTGGTATTAGGAGACAACTATGGGTATACAACCAGTGGATATTACTATCTCAGATTGGCTACGACAACCCCTTCTTTGTATGAGTTTATTTAAGCCTCAGTGAATTGAGATTTTTATTGTGTAGTTGTAGCCGGGGGACTACAGTCCCCTTAGAAACAATTTGATTTTTTATAGTGAATTTTTACATACCCAAAAAAATGGCAATGACATTGTTGATGCATGTGTTATAGTGGACTGCTAAGTAACAATCCACTATCCATTTAATTATATTATTTTTTGGTTTGGTCGGGCCGTTACTGTCCAACCCAACACACTTTTATTTTTGGCCCATTATTACCTAATAATACAGTTAGTATATAATATATATATATATGTGTGTGTGTGCGTGTGTTGGAATGTGTAGGCCTCCCTGGGTCAGCACGCCCATCTCTACCTGTCTTTGTTCTGAACTCAATCTTCTTATAGCCGACTTTCTATACAACAAATATATAGGCCTTGATAGCATGTGGTGGAGTGATGGTGGGCAATCCTCAATAATAACTAAGTGTTCGTCGGATAAAGTGTGATAACTGAGGATTATCCGTCTTTATCCTTTGTTTGATACATATGCAGACATTATGCCCGACGGATCGGGCAGGGATATCTACGTGACAACTCCCAAATTTTTACCCCAAAAAAATTGGACAATTTTTGTTATCCTATTTTTATCCCGTGAATGAAGTTACATTTTTGCCCTTACAATTCACAATTATTATGACAGTACCAACTATAAATACCTAAATTCTAAACTTAATTTCGTTTTTAATCAGTTTGCTTTGATAACAATGATCCGCCTTTTGCCTAGATGGTTTCGTACAACTCTTAGGCTTGAGTAGATTCTTCGATTCCGGCGGGTTTTCATTTTTTGTTTTCAGCGAGTAAATTCTAAACTAGCATAGGTGGCAGCAAGGAGGAGCCTTCCGGAATTACGGTCGCATCATTTTTGTTTTCAGCCATTTTCTGAAATTCAAGAAACTCAAAAGTTAGTAACCTTGAAAAACAAAAATCAGAAAGTATTGATCGTAATATTCTGAATAAATATTCTAAATAATAAACAGAATATTCTACATATGCATAATGATCAACGGATTAAAATATATTTTCCATGATTTGAGAATCGAAAAACTTAGAATCATATCTAAGATATATTCCTCTTTTTTTCTGCAAATCAAACTGTTAGTTCTAAATAAACTAGAAAGTATGTTTTAAAATTGTTACACAAAATCAAAAGAATTAACAGTTTATTGCAGTGGAAGAAATAAACAATAGATAAAAATAAAAATCCTGTAAGAATTACTAAAACTTCAGCCTTTCACCGTTGAACGAAACACAAGAGTTTGAAGAACTCCGAGGTCTGTGAAATTCACAATTTCCTTAAAACAGATTCGCCCTCTCCTAGGTGCTTTGAGATTCTCGAGCGTCTGTCTCCCAGGATATAACAGATACAAGTTGATATGCACAATACTTGTAACACAACTCCGGCGAACTCTAATGGTATCTTTCTTCAATCATCACAAGAAGGACTCACAAAAATATTTCAAGAAGAGAGAATAAAATTCTAGACTCAATTTTTAGGTATGTGTTTCACTCAAGAGGGGATCCAATATTTATAGAGTTTGTGAATGAATGTAGAGATTTTTACACCTCTTAAACTTCTTCATTATCTACACTAACTTAGTAGGTTAATGGCTCAACTCTCCATTTTCTCCACTAACTAAGTGAGATCATGGACTTGAAAGGGAAAAACTATTCCCCTTCATCTCCCTTATCAATTTCCCATTCATAACATATTAACATTTAATATGTATTTTCCAACACATATTCCGAAAAATGAGAGATCAAAGTTAGATGCCAAGGCAAAACAATGCATCTTCATTGGCTATGACTAAGATGAGTTTGGTTACGAAGCCGTGATGTGGTTTTTTATGAAGACCAGACTATTGTTGATATTGACAACGCAAAGAAATCTCATTCTCAAATTCAAGATGGTCTCAGTGATGGTGATCCAAGTTTTATACCACATTTGCCTACTATAGTGGGTGGTAATACAATTGAAACTGATGTGCAGCATGAAGATTTAACTGATGTTCAGCAAGATGATAACTTGCATAATCCTACAGATGTTGTTGATGATGATCCAAAAGAAGTTGAACTCAGAAGGTATACAAAGGTAGACAACCGTCTATAAGATATTCTTCAAGTGAATATGTGCTCCTAACTGACGAAGGAGAGCCCGAATACTTTGAAGAAGTTATGGAAAGTGTAGACAAGCAGGAATGGCTTGATGCAATGAATGATGAGATGAAATCTTTGCATGATAACCATACTTTTGAGTTGGTGCCATTACCTAAGGGTAAGAAAGCTTTAAAGAACAGGTGGATTTATAAGCTGAAGCAGGAAGAGAACACTTGCAAACCAAGGTACAAGGCCAGATTGGTTTTTTAATGTTTCAGTCAGAAAAAGGGAATCGACTTTGATGAGATTTTTTTACCCATCGTGAGAATGTCTTCAATCCGATGTGTGTTGGGGCTAAATGCAAGCCTTGGCTTAGAGATTGAGCAAATGGATGTGAAGACTGTTTTTCTTCATGATGATCTGAATGAAGAAATTTATATAGAACAACCGGAAGGGTTTAGGGTGAAAGGCAAAGAGAATTATGTGTGCAAATTGAAAAAGAGTTTGTATGGTTTGAAGCAATCTCCGAGACAGTGGTACAAGAAGTTTGAGTCTGTGATGAGGCAACAAGGCTACGAGAAGACTACTTGTGATCATTGT
>JAOWBN010219449.1:0-13320 GCA_028565015.1 Pinguicula moranensis | reverse complement strand
ATGATAAATACGAGTATCAAAGGATCAACCTTTACATGAACCCTAAGGAGCATGCAACCTAGTTCTCTTTAGAATAGAAATTGTAGAAGTAAAGAGATCCCTCTCAAACTTGTAATTTTCATTAATCAACGTCTGTTCTAGAGAATGAGAAAGTTTCCTTTAAATAGGCTTACAAAAGGGTAAATAGGTCTTTAAGGAAATCCCTAATTAAAAGCTCTAGACAGAAAATTACCGAAATAATGGACAAAACTAGTCCAACCTTAATTAAAGAAAAAAAGGCCAAAATTTAATCCTATTTTTTTAATAGCATTTAACAAAAATCAATCTCAGCTTCTGGGAGCGCATTCTCAGCCTCTATTAACTTGATCATGTTGATCCATGTCTTGCCAACATCTAGTTTGGCTTCCTCTTGCTTCTTCACGCCTTCCAGCAATATGTTCAATACTTCCTTCATCTTCTTGGTCCTTGCATGGGTCATTGGGTCATCCATATCCTTCAAAGGATTAGCAAGGCGTGTTTGGGCTCGTACATTCTCATCATTCCCTCCCTCTTGGGAAGAATTTGTCCTCGAATCCAAAACATTGAGCTCACGACTCTCTGCAATATCATACGAACTCAAATCAGCCACATTGAAGGTAACACTAACGTTATACTCACCTGGTAGGTCAATCATGTAGGTGTTGTCATTCATATGTTGCAATACTTGAAATGGGCCTCCGCCTCTAGGATCCAACTTGGTATTGGCATGGTTAGGGATAAACAATCACTAACATTCCCAAGTTTCATGCAATTTGAAGCAAATAAAGCAGAGTTGACATCGATACTAATCTAGTCATTAAGCTACAGATTAGGCAATGAACAAGGATGATTAAAATGCAACGGAATGAAGATAAATCAAGTACAAAGATTTGAGATATCAAGGGGGAATGCAACTTCACCAATTGAATCCCTCGGGTAGAATTATAATCCGATTAGTCATGGATTCGTTATCATATTGTGCCTGACAGATTCACCTATCCTAGACTCTTATCTCCCACGAGCTATAAGCGCCCTTCTCTAGTTTATAGATGAGCATCTCTCGATGTCACATACAAATAAACCAAAGACATTACCCTCAAGTGATCCTCACAAAGTAGCACCGATCCTATTGACATTCTCATGCTATAGCAACCTATGTAGACCTTACTATGCCTACCATTGTGTCTCTCGACCTCCTTTTGCGCTTAGTGCATATACTCACGTTGATCAGACATACATAGATGAGGATGAAGAATAGCAAGATCAAACATTATAAAGACAACTAAACATGGTAAACGTTCAATAATCTCCCCAAGTTCTTCAAGGATTAAATTTCTCCCTGGATTTAACGGTTTAGCTCATGTTTAAGGCATGAGCCATTCTACTAACACATAATATTGAGTTCATCACAAGGTAAAAAGAGAATCAGATTAGTCCTCCCTCAAACAAGAGCTTTAGGATGGTGACTCAACCCCCTTTTTTTTTGAACACTCTCGCCCGCATCCTTTGTGTTGATTTCTTGTCTTTTATACTAATTCGGTAACTTCTTGTGGAAGCTTCATGTACAGTGTATGGATACATTTGTCCGCTTACCAAATATTACGTACACAGATGTATGTATATATCACCTTGCATGGTCATTTGATCAAGAGCCGGTGCCATACCTTGAATAATTGAGGCAAAACCTCTGTTTTGGGTGTTGTTTCTCTTTTTTTTTGTCTCAAAGAGCAATTTATGAAATATTTCTGCAAAAGGAAGGAAAACAGGTGTAAAGGGTGTGCCCCGTCATCCTTATTGAGCCAAATGAGACTCAAATAGTCTACATTTATTAGGTATAAAGTCGTCTTATTATCACATCTCCAAACTTGAATCATTGCTTGTCCTCAAGCAAACGGATCTAAAAGAAACTTAAATGCACAATGAGGATGTGTGTAGAAAAGTGGACATCTAACTGTGAGTCACGCAACTTCTTATGCTTATAGTCATTACCAACTTTCGTGTTACTTCGTATATAGAGGTGTCAACCATGACCAAAATTGTGTGAGTTTTCTAATTTTCAGGTCAGGTTCCCTTCTTCAAACTTAGACTTACAGATTATTTTTCCTCTCAACGTTTATCTCGCTCGCTTTTTGCCATGCCAAAACGGTCATCGATTAGGATAGACATTATTTTGATAGCCAATACATATTTCTTCTATCAGAGTCATACATTAGACCCGGTGATGTTTACATAACTGACAATACAAGAGTACTATGTACATCAAAATGCTCTTCTTTTCGTTTCAATTTTTGCCTTTCAGAAATCCTGATTTTTCAATTTTATGGGTGAGAGAACTTGTTTAATTCTGTTGGGCAGTAGCTTTGATAATACTTTATATGAGTTGTTTTATTTGGTAGGTAAAAAGCTTTAATTAAAATTGCCAAATTGGCCAAATAATAGTCTACAAAATAGATTTGGGTTGGGCTTGTAAAAGGCCCAGTAAACTGAAAATTGAAAGCTGATTTACAACTAGGTTTGGATCCTGGCAATTTTGGATCAGGGCCAATCAAGGCCAAACTGGGTTTTAAATTTTTGAGCCCAAATGCTCTGGTCCGAATTTGCCTCGAAAAGGGCCCTTCACGAGTAGCACACCATTGCTTCGCCAGAGGTGATAGGTGACTTGTTATCACCTATCATTGTCACTATCTCTTCTCGAGACGGTGACGCGGTGAGGTCTTCCATGCCCGTAGGGGCAGTCGGGTCTCGCATGGATGGTGGAGAAGTGCTATCACTTCACTTGCGGCAATTGACCATCAGGTGGTGAGCGGTCATAGTTGTGGTGCTTGCAGAGCGCCTTGATAGCCAGGGACGGACACAGAGTGCAGCGATGGCGGCCTTTATGGCTAGGACCTCCGTTCAAGAATGGAGGTGGTCGGGAACAATGCGGCTGGCACTATTTTTGCTAGAACTTACCGTCTGAGAGACTCCGACGGCTGGGGAGACACACAGGTAGAGTTTGGATCAACGAGATCTAGCTGGGGGAGGTCGAGAATCACCGGTAATGACTAGATCTGGCCATTTTCGGCCTTAAAAAAGCTTCTGTAAGGCGGTGCAGATGATAGGTGACGGTGGAGGGGCACCAATTTTAAGGATTTAGTGCCCCTCCGGCCGATCGGAACTAGAGAGAGGCAAGAGCCTCTCTATGGATTCAGTGGGGAGAAGCCGTCGGAGGACCACGATGGAAGTTTTCAAGTAGGACTGGAGGACATGATATGACGGGTCGGGGCATGAGCAGTCGTGTATTGCCGAAAAATGGCTAAGGCATGCTATAATCCAGTGGAGCTACAAATAAAGACTCCAGCGCCTCCATGGCTTAGAGGATCCATCCGAGTACGGGATCAACTCCAAAGCTCATATCACCCGGGGCTTTCTGACTCGCACCATTGGACAAGCTATCGGACTCGGCAAGGTCACCTATTCATATATATATAACATTCATATAGACGCAGCGTATTCGCCGACAGAGAAAGAGAAGACCAGATCTTGGGCAGAAGTACCTTTAAATACACCCTACACTACAGCTACGGTTGCTAAGTTGTTCATAGATCAGAGGTGGTGGTATAGTTCCTTTTTATCCTACCAGCAGCCGTTAAAAATTTACAGCCTTCCAAATAGGAATTGGCCAAGTGCGCCAATTCTGCAGTAGCAGGTACGTATTGATGAAGAAAAGGATATCCCTCCATTACGAGATGCTGGGGTTAGCTTGACTTTGACTCTCGCTACGACCCTGCTTGACCGTAATGATACCGATGCTGGGGAGAGAGAGAATGATTCCTTTCCTACCCTTCTACAATGTCACTGGCAACTCGTCCTATCGGAAAGCGCTCGCTTAGCGCGTTTCTTTCTGATTCTGAAGCTTAAGCGCTTACTTCTGAGCACCTTTTGTTGGTGCCGGTCAAGACAGGAGGGATTCAAGTAGCCGATCTCTGGCCGCTAACTAATCCCATTTACTAGTTATTCGATAGTCGGGGGTGAAATTTCAGCTTCTGAATCTTGTTACCCTAGGAAGCGGTTATCCCTAACTTTACCATAAGATACTTCTTTGGTTCGATTGTTGAGTATATGGATGGAGCCGATGCCGCAAGCACAAAGCGGGTGCCATTGTGGTTTTACCCATTGCACAGTTCTAGTAGTCAGCCACCAGAAGGAATATGAGACGTGAGCAGTACCGAGGAGCTGGGCAGAAGGAAAAGCAACTCCTAGCTAAATCCATACCTCAAAGTCTTCTTCTCCTCTAGTTCTTTTAGTAACAAAGTCTGCTAGCATCTGTGTTTTGAGTGTTGTTCGAGGTTTATAATGCATATCGTACTTGCTTAGCTCGATGGCCCATTTTATCACCCTTCCTGAGGCATCAGATATTGTTCATATCTGCCCGAGGGGCTGGTTGATAATAACCCAAATAGTGTGCGCCTAAAAGTAGTGCTAGAGTTTGTAGGAAGACAATGTCCATTTACCGATGGTAGTGTTATGTCTCTCCTCCCCTTGGAGCAATTGGCTGACATAATCCGAGCACTGGATTTTTCGTCTTCAAGGACCAGGGCAGCGCTAACTACATCCTTGGACACTGAGAGGTAGAGGAGGAGCTCTTTACAATTTTTTGGGGCGATAAGGACTACCGTCTCTTAGAGGTATGCTTTTAGTTGTTCGAAGACTTCTTGACATCTTTCATCCCAATTGAATGTTCCTCATGGCTTCAATAGCTTGAAGTAGGGTAATGTCTTATCTACGAACTTCAAGATGAATCTGTTGAGGGAAACTATGCAGCTAGTTAGTCACAGAATTTCTTTTATGTTGTGTGGCGGTTGCATACTCACTACCACCTTGACTTTGTCCGGATTGGCCTTGATTCTTTTTTTCGAGACCAGGTATCCGAGGAAATTTCCCTTTCTGCCCAAAAGGTGCACTTGGATGGATTAAATTTCAACCCTGTTTTACAAAGAATAGCGAAACATGCTTTCATGTGTTCAAGATGTTTACCTGGTTTGAAAATTTTGACGAGCAGATTGTCAATGTAAACTTCATTGAATTATTTCATTAATGAGGTAAATATCTGATTTACCATTCGTTGGTAAGTGGCTTCAGCAATCCAAAGGACATTATAGCGTAGTAGTATATTCCATGAGAGGTGATGAAGGTAGTTTTCATGCGATTCTTTGGCGAATGAGATTTGGTGGTTAGGGAGGCAAATGTATGAATTTTGTTTTCCCCTGTATTTGCAATTAGATTTATATTTTTGTTTGAGAGGGGAGAGTTTTTAAAAAATTAAAAATAAAAATAAAATTTTAATTATAAAATAGTTAAAAATAATAATTTACGACTTGTCCATGACCTTAGTTTTATCCCTTCTCGATTCATAAGGAACAACAACAACAACAACAACGTACCCAGTATATTCCCAACTAAGTTGGGGTCTGGGAGGTCAGATGTACACGGCCTTACCCTTGTAATTATACAAAGAGGTTGTTTTCGTTGCGACCCAATATGTATTGCGTCATTTGATATATTGAGTTCCAGCAACTTCACTAAATAGAAGCACTGAAATTTAATAGCGTCATTTGATATATTGAGTTCCAGCAACTTCACTAAATAGAAGCACTGAAATTTAATAGAGTCATTTTTCTCCAGTCCATTATTAACACAAAACCAAAAGAATTGTCAATGATGACTCTTCTAGCTCCATAAGAAAACTTCTGAGTTTTATCCCCGCCGTAGATGTTACGGTAGGGGAACAGGTGCTCATAAATAAAGATTTAATAATCATTTTTTCCTCTAATTTCTGGTATTTGATACTTATTTCATGTATTTTAAAAGAATCAACTTATCCATATGTTTTTTAAAGAGGTCACTGCACCTTATGAATTTTTAGGGCCTTTATTATATTTATATTTTTTTTCTTTTTACTTTTTCTTTTACTTCTCGTTTTATTGCTCCTTCTTCTTTTAATTTTGTGAACTTTGAGTGTTTGGTAAAATTATAAAAAAAAAGTTTAAAAACTATTAAAATAGTATTTGCAATCAAAGTTTTTAATATAAATAGTATTTGTAGTTAAATTTGATAAGATAACTTTAGTTTATTTACAAAATAGCTATTAAAAGTAGAAGTAAAAAAAAAGTAGTCTGCTACCTACTTCTGAAAAAATGAGTTTCGACGGAAAAAAAAGTAGAAGTAGAGTTTTTAAAATAATCTGAAAAAAAAGAGAATGAGAAAAATAATCTGAAAAAATTGTACAAAATAGATACTTAATCTAATTATTTAAAAAAAATAACTTTGCCATTTTAAATTTTAATTTATAATTTCCTCCATTTTTTCATCATGCACACACGCGCGCAACTAGACTTCGGCATACAGGACCGGACAACCCATTTTAAAAAACATCTAAGAACTGCCAAACCGAATCAGTTCGTTTAAAAATGGGCCTAAACCATTTTCGCCCATTTTGAAACGGGCCTAAACCGTATCCGCACATTTTTAAACGGGTGAAAACGGTTTCCGCCAGTATTCACACGTTTAAAAAAAAAATTTAACCATTGCAACCCGTTAAAATCATTCCTGCATGTTTTCAAAAATCATGAAATTAATCTGTTTTAATCCGTTTAAATTGTTTTACCACGTTTTCGCCCGTTTGTAATTTGTAAAAAGGTCAAAGTTATTTTTATGAAAGTAAAAAGTCAAAAAAATATAATAATATGAAGAAAAAAATCAAAAAATTCTACGGTTTAAATGCGTTCCACACATTTCCGCCGTGGCACGAATTGGCTAAACTGTGCCCTCTGCGTCTAGAAATGGCTATACTCGGCATGCTCGTTTCAAGATATAAGATCGGCCCAAACTATCTATACGCGGGCGGGCCTAAACCGTTTGAACCTTATAGCGGGCGGGGCATGGACCGGACCATTGAGGCCCGCCCGTATGCCACTCTCTACGTGTAACACGACATATAAGCATACACTGAACAAAGTTTTCATATATCAAGACTATTTGGTAACTTGTCCCTATATAATTTCAAAAGAGCCAACTTTACTTTTTTGTGCTTTCAAAAATAGGCAATTAACCTGAGAGGATAAAATTGAATATTCAATGCATAAATTGAAGCCCAAATGCATATTCGCGTGTCTAATCCCATATGTTGTGGTTTATCTTTTTTTCAAACTCTTGGGGCCTTGGGAGGGCGAGGGGGAGTAAGTTGGATCTTTTGAGTGTAGCGAAGGCTATGTTATCTGCCAAAGTAAAGGGTTAAATGACTATTAACTCCTAAATAAATGTTTATTAAGTTAAACTCAATGTTTGAAATTTTGATATTTCTTCACTTATAAAAAAATGCATATGTATATTGAAGAGAAAAGTTTACTCTTGGTGGGACTGAAGCTGCCTTTTTACTGTGTGGCCCCACTTAATTCATTATATGATTGGACCTTCCCAATTTATTGATCATTAATTCAATATATGCACAATTTTGGGATTGTAATAAAAGCATGAAAAAAGTGTGATAGTTCTGGTGAAAGATTTAAAAGCAATCTAAACTGAATAAATAAAATATGAGTGAAATGCAATGGCGAGGAGTTTGGGCTAGATGGGCACCATGGCCCATGGTTATTGTTTTTAAAAAAGACAATAAATAAGATTCGAAGCATAAAGAAATGTTACACAACTTGAATGAAGAGGTGGGCATCAAGTGGTGTCCCGCACAATTAGCCTCTAGATCAAGAGAAAATTGTATATAATTCATCGATGTCTATCATGCTTCTTTTATAACATAGCACGTAATATCACACAACCAAGTTGTCACTTGTAATCAATACGCGATACCTATTCACAAATCGCGTTGCAGTAGCAGACATATGAAGAGGAACATACCAAATTATATAACACCCCCATGCATCTCCCAAGATCCACTTTCGAAGCCACATACAATGTTGCCAACAAGCAAACAGCTAGGATACATACATGTTGGAAATATGGATGTGCAGGAACACAACTACATTTTGACACAAAAGATCCCACTACCCTCTTGCTCTCCTTTTCTCTTAAAACCAAGGTTAATTGCGTATTACTAATAATGAGCGGGGCACCGGGCACGGATCCATATATAATTTGATTCGACATTTAACTAAAACAATTGAATCACATTCAAGTTTACACAGTTGTCACACATTATTTTAAATGACATTTATTAAATTTTCTGCAAAATATAAATGGAATGATGGTCATTAAAGCAACCTCATCTATGATTCATTTCTTGTTGCATTTTCCTATGAGGGCTTTTAATGCCTTAATAAATTAAGATTACAGGATCCTTGCTACAATAGTACAATACATTTGAAAATCTAAACCAAATATGAAATAAATAAATTATCAGAATATGATCTATTATGAGATTTAAGATAAAATATTTTTTTGAGAAAGAGGATTCCACTTATCATTCTCGTTGTTTAGTGTGGCAATAAATATATGTAGATAAAAAAACGAGAAGAATTACATAAAAAAGAAGATAAAAAGACAAGAAGACGCTACTCACACCACCACGGCTTCAATATGGTCAAAACCAATTTCATTGGGCCGTTACCTATAAATTGGGCCAACTTATACCTAATCAGTTGCAAAACAGTTAAAAAGAGAGAAAGGCTTGGTCTCGAAGACTAGGTCTTAATTGATAAGCTCGTAACGAAAAATGCTATAGCGCAAGACAAAAGAACGCAAAACAGTGGAAGACAGAGTCGATTTTACCATTATACCCTCGTGTTGAACACTGACACACAAATTAACATGGGGTATAATTGTCAATTTTATGTTATCTTGCGGTGTCTTGCGCTGCTTTTGTCTTGCGTTATATCATTTCTCGCTCATAACATTCTTATGGGATAATTAGACCAGAACATTCTTTTGGATTAGGCTATAATATATTAAATCAATATATTTTGTAGATGGTGAAATTTAGTTTTTCTTTTAAGTAAAGGATAAATTATGTCGAAACTTAAAAAAGAAAAGAAAAGAAGTTAAGCTATGTTTAGTAAATCGTATTGATAAGGTGACCGGAAACTAAGTGACTAAAAATTGTTGATGTAATTGAAGATTGATAAAGTAATTTGTTTTTTTAATAAGGTTCATTAAGTAACTTATTTTTTCAGTCACCTTAAAATGTAAAACATAATGTTCACAAAATAATTTTATTTAGTCAAAGTGTCTTATCTAATTAAATAATGCAAAATAACCTGATAGGATGACTGAACACTAAAAAAATCTTAGTCATGAAGCTTACCAAAGAATTTATGTCAACGATTAAGTTGTTTTTTGCTTTGAAAATTAGCTTATAATCTAGAACAAGAATATTTTTTAATTTTTGAGAAATAAACTTCCTTTATGAGATGTGGGTCAAAAAAATGAATAATTCCTAAAAAGAACAGCCTAATAAAAATAGACGTGCATCCTACCTCATCAGACCTACGCACAGAAGTGGAGGCAAGGGGGGAAATGTGGGGGCCATTGCCCCCATTTTTTATAAAATCAAATAAAATAAATACACATTTTTACATGTAATTTTGATTTCAAAATTATTTTTGGTCAACCCATAAATTTGTTTTCCCCCAAATTTTTCATTGCTCAAAATCATTAAGTTAGTAAGGACCTCGAGGAGCATGAGGTTAGATGACATATGATAAATCTCCTCAGATAAAACTAATGTTTGAAGCAAGGGGGACGCACAAAATTATTTTAGGGGGGAGGGTGTGCAATTTTTTTTGAGGGGTTATAGAAAAATTTAAGAGGAAAAAATAATTTTTTAGGAGAGCAATATACATTTTTGGGGGAGGAAAAAATAATTTATTTGCTCAACAGTTATGAAAAATAATAATTTTGCCAACTCAAACAATAAAAAAAAAAGTTACCTAATTTGTTTATACTAGCTAATTTATTTATACTACCTAATTTGTTTATATAAATAATTCTCAAAATAGATTTATACTAATAAAGCAGGTTTATTAAATAGAGATGAAAAAATATAACAGATTTATAGAACCGAATCGAGACAACTATAACTGAAATAAAAAATATCTAATTCAAAAGAAAACACTAAATCCTAAATAAAAATTACCAAAATTATCACTGAAAGATACCCAAAAGAGCTTGAACTAAAAATTCAATTAAAAAAACTAAATAAAATAACAAAAATTAAACCGATGTAAAAACAAATTTGGGGTGGGGTGGGGGGCGGACACAAGGATGGCCAGGGCCCCCTGGCCCCCTGCGTCCGCCCTTGGTTTGAAGATCGACATATGCATCACCGGACCAAATGATCAAGCCTGACACAAAGCCGCCGACATAGTATAAGAAATAACGACCATCTTTTCGAACTTGTTCGAAGATTTCTATAAGTAGATTAATTCAGTAAGGCAACGCTTGGTAGTCGGATTGGAGTAATCTTGCTTCGCGGGTTATTCGCAGGATAACACAAACCCTCCAAATTTTTCGGACAGAATAAGCGGATAAAATGTGCCGTAATCCCGGGTCCATCCCATTTTATTCGGGTCGTAGGATAACAACTGTGTGGCTACCAAACGTCAGCTTAACATGGAAAACGACCAGATAGCTCAAGTTAGCCGCCTTCTGACTGGTTACCAAACGGTTTGCACATTCACATTTATGTATTAACAGTTTGCACATTCACATTTGCGTAATTTCCTCTCTCTAGAAATTTTATGGTGAAATCAAGAGATTATTCATTATAATCTCGACCCTTTGCAATAGTTTATATAATATTTTTTTCCTGGTTTCATCATTGATGCCAGCCACGTTAGAATGATTTTAAACCCAGTGATGACGTATACTTCTTGTTGAGAACAAATGTCCCACATGAATTGTGGATGAAGAATTTGATGAGTTTAAATATAGAGACACCACATTAATTGGTATGTGGCCTTTTGGGGGCAAAAGCCTAAGAGCAAACCCGTGAGTGCTCCAGCTCAAAGCGGACAATATCATACCAATGTGTGGTATTGGGTAGGGTCCGGAACCGAAATTAAATCCTAATAGTGGTGCGGTGAGGGTGGACGTGGAGGTTTTGACCCCCTTAAAAAGAGAGAGATATTCTTCGATGGTTATGTTGCGTTCTTCGATGATTATGTGTGGGCGTGCTGGTGGTCCCTATTTCTAGGGGAGGAATTCCCGATTTTAATGTCCCTTAATGGATAATGTTTAAGGAAGGAATCCCCGATTTAAGGTCCCTGAATGAACGATGTTTTAGGGGAGGAATTTTTTATTTTCGATTTGATGGGGCATCGGTGGTCCTTTGTTCTAGGGGAGAATGTTGAGAACAAATGTCCCACATGGATTGTGGACATATGGATGAAAAATTTGATGAGTTTAAATATAGGGACACCACATTAATTGGTATGAGACATTTTGGGGGTAAAAAGCCTATGAGCAAACCTTGAGGCCTCCAGCCTAAAGAGAACAATATCATACCAATGTGTGGTGTCTGGTAGGCTCCAGAATCAAAATTAAATCCTAACACTTTTGAAAATGAGATTGAGCCCCCATGAGTTGTGGAAAATGGGGAAAGGCACGGAAACCTCTTTGCTTTGGCACCACAACTCGAGATGGGAAAGACCCGAAGTGAAGCAAAGATAAGAAGAAACCCCGTATCCAGTGCACCTACGAGATATTTTCCTGCAGAAAGGAGAGCTGCTAGTTAACTTTTCTTGTTCCTACGGTAGAAATGAGGGTCCAAATATTATTGCACGCCTTACAACTTGGTATGATGGTCGACGATCTAACTACACTTTCCAAAAATCTTGAAGGAGTAGTACGACTTCGAAGAAATGCATATGAATGTTGAAGATCTCAATTTGAAAAAGAAGAGGCGCTGAAAGGCTCCACCAAGTAAGACTCCCTTCACGCTAGTGTATGGATATCAAGGGGTAGCCCCCATTGAGATAGCCATCAACACCTTTCGAGTACAAGATTATGAGGCCCATGAAAACTGAGAAACTCAAGAGCTGGGCCTCAAATTACTCGAAGAAAAGAGGAAATTCGTCGGGGACAGTATCCAAAAAATACCAAAACAACACTAAGGCCCTGTTTTGCGCAACCTTCTTAAAATTATAATCCAATTATAAGCACCTTTTTTCAAAAAATAACTCTTCATTTTTTCAAAAAAAGTTCTTATAATCCAATTATAAGCATAAGAGGGTCTGCGCAAAATACCC
The DNA here is from genome assembly GCA_028565015.1 of Pinguicula moranensis. NCBI lineage: Eukaryota > Viridiplantae > Streptophyta > Magnoliopsida > Lamiales > Lentibulariaceae > Pinguicula > Pinguicula moranensis. Next base: position 1,063 of record JAOWBN010219449.1, on the reverse strand, counting down.
CCTAAGAGAGCCTATGATAGGCGCGTCAGACCCCTGGCCTTAAAGAACGGTGTGATTCTCCAATTTTAGAAACACATGGGCAAGCTCGACTATAACTGGGAATGACCATACAAACTAGCATAAGCTTGAACAAATGTATCCGACTCTTCAAAACCTTGGAGGAAAATATTTTCAACAGGTTCTCCAATGACAACAAATTGAAAACAATTTCTACCTCTGAGAATGCAAGCTATGACAGACTATTATTTTGTATCATTTTGAGCAAAACATAATGAATTACATCTTTTTGAATACCGCATTTGAAGGATGCTATCACACTCCTTGAAGCAGGCCCTGGAATGCCAACAAATTGAAAAAATTCTACCGTTAAGAATGTAAGTTGTAAAAGCATGCTATTTTGTATCTTTTTGCACGATACTTATTGAATTATATCTTTTTTAAATATTGTTAACATTCTAAGAATGCTATCGCTCTCCCTAAAATAATTTACAACACAACATTCGAGCATCTCATGGGCTAAAATTTGTAGGATGTGATCGCTACCCGTAGAAATTTACAATACCCCGTTCGAGGCATCTCATTGGTTAAGATCGGAGGAGGCTATCGCACTCCATGCAAGTATTAACAACACCCATCCCAAGGCATCACATGGTTTGAGATTAGAGGATGCTATCGCGCTCCCGCAGAAACGTACAACACCCTATTCGAGATATCTCATGGATTAAAATTTGAGGATACTATCGCTCCCCATAGAAATCTAAAACACCCCTCTCAAGGCTTCATGTGGGTAGAGAAATGATCTAGAAAAATGTAGCGTTCGAGGCAATGCTCATAAAGATCTAAATCTCACCACAGGAGAAAAAAACACCAAAGAAAATCGCCATTAATAAAACAAAATACAGTACAAGTACACTCAACATATGGGAATGCATGTATACCGAATAAGAACCAATCAGCACGGGCCCAAAACAATTACTTATATTTACAAGTATATTCTAAAAAACGCTCAACATAAAGACCATGGAAGCTTTATTACCCCCACCCCATCAGCACGAGCGCAAAT
>JAOWBN010219438.1:0-13321 GCA_028565015.1 Pinguicula moranensis | reverse complement strand
TGAGCATGTGGAATCTACTGGAAGTGGGGAAATAAGCAACCTGCTCCGCAATTTAAGAATTGTGCGTAGGACCTGATGGAATACCTAGCTGATTGTCTGGCCACTCCATTGGAAATGCGTCTGCAGAACCCAATTTTTTTGGTGGTGCGCTAGCGTTCGAAAGAAGATAGCAACCTTCTCAACCACTGAGACGTACTTATCGTCTTTAAAATCACAATCCTCCTGCAAGATTTTACATACTTCTGAAAATGCTTGGCTGGACATTCTAAAATTTTTAAAGCATTCCCTATTCGACTCTTGAGTGATTTCCTGAAATCTTGTCTAGAATAAGGTACTTAGGAGGTGCATCCCTATTACGCTTAGGTTGCGTAGCATTGTCTCTAGATAGGCCCTCTATTTCAAGAATAATTGGCAGTGCAAGAACAAAGGCTCTGGCGCAAACGAAGAAGGTATCCTTAACCAACCTATTCATCATATAGACTACACAGACAACGAATGCATATGAATCTACACACTGATCCAACAAAATGTATTAGGTAGAATTGTCACATAGTTGGATATTGAAATAATAAATCTACATACACTTATTTTACTAAATACGCAGCCTTATATAGATTAAAAACTATTACTTACTATATAACATTTAAAAACTTTCTGATTAATGATTCTCGCACGAAAGGGATCAAAAGTTTTTGATGAAAACACAAACATAAGAGATTCCGCACAACGAAACAAATTTTCTGTCAAGACAATTAAAGTTGGCTTTCATGAAACAAGCTTGATATACCATTTTCAATAGAGAATTAGCGTAAACTTCGAATATTTCTCTGGGTACTACCCTATAAGTGGATACTTGAAACCTCAAGAGCATTTAGACTTACCCTTTTGTTGACAGAAAATACATAATTCAGATGGAACGCATTAAGAAAAACACAAACATAATTCGGATTTTTACACTGGTTGTTAAGTTAAACAAATCTAAACAACCTTAATATTAAACTTAACATTTATAATGCATTGAAAATAATGTAATCCGGACTTGACATTTTTCTTGTTTTTTCAGCACTAATTTATAAACCCTTGCCCTGATTGCAAAATCAAGAACAATTTCAATACTAAAATTTGTAAGATTCACTGGATAATAGGGTGCGTTATAATATGAAGCAGTATGTTCTGAATTGTTAAGTTAATCGAACATTAAAACAAAAAAAACTAATCCTAAACCGACCCTAAACCAAAAAACACCAACCCTAAACGAAGGCCTCAAATTTAATAGTTCGAAATCGTAACCCTAATTTCAAAATTGAAATGAAGAGCCCTAAATCTAAACATCCCTAATTCACCCCAAAAAAGCCCTAAACGAGGACTACGAATGCCGTAAGTCGAAATCGTATTTGAGAGATTAAAACTCAAAATTGAGTTCAAAATCGAGCGTGCTTGACGGAAACCATGAAAACCAAACCTTGGATGTGGAGGGCGTCACAGGAGAGGTTGGCCGCGGGCAGATCTGGAAAACTCAACGTTCTCGGAGTATCGCGACTGGAATTCGTAGCCGCGTAGGTTTCATGCTTGACGGAAAATTCAAGATGTTTGTGTATTTATACTCGGTTTTGTTGTAGATTTTTGGATAATAAGGGGCATTTTTGTAACTTGGCAGGACGGACAATGGACGGATTACGCAATCGGCCCAATTTTTGCCAGACAAAATCTACAGCGATAACACTTAGTTATCCTGGGCCCAGTCGGACCGAGATGCAATCCGTCGGGCCCTGGGATAACTAGTGTGTGTGCACCAAATGCCAACAAAGTTGGATAACCCTCGGTTATCCGACATAATCCGCTCAGAAACCAGCTACCAAACGCAGCCTTCCGGGATAGCTGTAGACTCTCATTGGATGTTTTGGATGCTGATGCTTCACCTACTGTCGTGACCTCCCCTAGAGGTGGAGCGAACAAGAGTCAATGTACAACAAGGGCACAAGTTACATTTACAAGTCTGACAAGACTCAATAATAGATGGCTGAGATTTCAAGGTTCATAATATCACCGCATGAGCGATAAATTTAACCGCATGATGAGCTCAGCCAAACCAAACCAAACCAAACATACCCAGTATATCCCGCCCGGAAGCAGGGTCTGAGGAGGGTGAGATATACACAGTTGTACCCTTATCTCTAAAGAGACTATTTTCGTGGAGACCCCCAGCTCTAAGTAAAATTCTAGGGAATTGCTTCTCCAGGGTATCGTACCCTGCACCTCATTGTTATGAGGTGGGTTTGCTCACCACTTGAGCTACCACGATTTGATGAGCTCAGCTAGAGACGGGTAATTAGGACCTCAGCCAGGAACCGGCGTGGAAAAAGCCAGGCGGGCCATGCCTGGGTCGCAAAAATAGGGTCATTTGGCATGGCGGGTTAGATTTTAATTTGAAGAGAATTCTTACTTTTTCACCACATCCACATGATTTCGATGCCGATTTTATTTGGATAATTTGATCGATATGGGTTTTGATTTGATTGATTCGAGCACACTAGTACCGATTTTTGAGGCGGTAACACCATCTTCTACAATGACTCGTGGACGTGGTAGGCGTGAACGTTCACCCATTTATCCTCAATCTCATATGGGTTTTGATTTGGTTAATTTGATCGATATGGGTTTCAATTTGGTTGATTCGAGCACACTAGCACCGATTTTGGAGGCGGTAACACCATTTTCTACAACGGCTCATGGACGTGATAGGCGTGAACATTCACCCATTTATCCTCAATCTCATGCTTCGCCTCCGATGGCTTCACAAACTCATGATCAAGCTTTACCTCCAGATAAAGTAAGTAACTCCTGAATTTTTAAGGAATTTTTCGCCAAACTTCCAAATCTGGAGAGGAGGTCCAACTTTTCTTGGTGAAGTAGCGATTATGTTCAAGGGCCTTTCAACACAAGAAAGGTACAATTTTTTTGTAAAAAAGTTTTTTAATGAATTTTTTTGTGGATCTTTTTCTTAAAATTCTAATTTTTTAAAATTGTATTTCTTTATAGGTGGGGGTTATGGCTCATTTTCGAGACATGTATTAACGAAGCATCCACAACATGCTGATATCGATCCTACACAAACTAAACCGTCTTATAGTTGGGGTTTTATCGCTAACGCAAGTGGATCAGATGCTGGAGCTTGATACAGAAGTATGTCTTCTAGTACTCAATTATTTCGGTATAATCCAACTAGAAACAGGAAGGCCTAGTAGACCTAATTTGTTTAGAATGTCTTCCATTTAGTTTTGCTGAAAGTTTAAATTTAGAAAATTATGTGGGCACATGTTTATAACCCGCATTTTGTAGAGTTTCACGTAAATCACACACTAACGATATTTCAAAATCTTTTATTAAAAAAAAGGTAATTTGTGTCAGGTTTTTTCATCTCTACACCATAAAGTTTTTATATGTGGTGATATATGGTCAAATCCTGTCAAAAAACATAGTTGTATGTTGTTACTTGTCACTGGATGGATAATAAGTGAAAAATACAAAAAAAGAATAATATCATTTAGGTTGTTTGATGATGGACACACCGCACAAAATCTAACCTCTATGCTTATGTTAATTTTTATAATTTAAAAATCAAAGTATATATATGTCTTTTGATAATGTCTCTAACAATGATTTAAGTGTAGACGATTTAAAAATATTATGTGATTCTTCTTTTCGAGGTCATTTTTTCCATATTAGTAGTATATGTCATATTATTAATTTATGCTTACAAAATGCTCTTAAGACGATAGATTTAAGCGTTTACCCAATAAAACGTACTATTAAATATTTGGTGAGTAAAAACCCAGGGTGATGAAAGATTAGTTTAGATTTTGTAAACATAATAATGTTTGGTCAATAAAAAATTTCTTATACATGGCAACCCATTGGAACTCAACATATACTTTGCTTTAACAAACGGTACCTTATAAAGATCTATTGGTTAGTTTTATGAATAATAGATACCAAAATATATATTTAAATACAACTAATTGGGTAGAGTGTGAAAACTATTATAATTATTAAAATATTTTAAAGAATACTAAATCATTATCACACGTACATAAACCAACTACCCACCTTGTTGTACCTATTTGTCGCATGAGCCATTATAATGAGTTTTAAAAATGAAATAATTTTACAATTTGTATAGTTGCTATTACTGCAAAATGGTGTAAATGTCTTTTAGGTATACCACTACTTTATCTTCATTTTAGACCTCTAAATAAAATTAGAAGGTTATTATGGTGATTTTCTCGACGAGGATGGATTACTCATTGTCGACTATATGACTACAATCGAAAAAGCTTCTACTTTATTAAATAAATCATATGAAGAGTATCAAACTCGGTTAGGTATTCTTGTACAAACTCATAGGAGTGAAAGTGACTCAGTTAGTAGTATGTCTAGTTTAGCAAGGCTAGGAAGAATGAAAAATATAATAAAATCTCTATCGAAACTCCCTAGGCCTTCGTCAAGTTCCACGTATCTAACGACTACCTTTGAAATTGCTCAGGCAGGTAACGATTATAGCTCATATTGGGATTTCGATATTCTTTTTTTGGGGAGGAGCAAAGCAAAAGATTTTCCGATGTTATTATTTATTGCAAAGGAAGTTCTAGCATGTCCAGTTTCTACAGTGGCCATAGAACAAACCTTTAGTGAGGAAGGGTACATTCTAGACGACCGACGTTCAAACCTTTATCCACTCAACTTGGAATATCAGACATGCCTGAATGATTGGATAGTTGTTGCACGTAGAACTCAAGAACATGCATAGTACGACGAAAAATATCCATTCGTACCTGGGATACTAATACGGTATCTACGAGCAGTACGAGTTCAAACAACGATGACTACTAGAGGATTATTCAATGGGTGAGTAAGGTAAGAGAACTACATGCAATTTAATTGATTTATATAAAAAAAAAAAAACATAAATGATATGTAGGCAACTTAATCATAAATGTTACATCTATAATTAAGCTCAAGCCCTCTTATATAAAAATTTTAGTTTATATAAAGTTAATAAAGTTTATAATTATAAAGTTTCTACAATTTATAAACCTTGTACCCTAAATCCTAAACCCTAACATTATATAAATATATAAATTTAAAAACTTTATATAAACGTATAAACTTTCTATAAACTTAAAATCTTTAATAACTTATAAACTTGAAAAGGTTGTAAGTTTATATAAAGTTTATAAGTTAATATAAAGTTGTTAAATTTATATATTTATATAATGTTAGGGTTTAGGGTTTAGAGTTTAAGGTTTATATTAACTTATAAACTTTATATAAACACTTAAATTTTATATAAACTTAAAAATTATTATATAACTTATAAACAAAACTTAATTATAAACCTAACGGAATGGCTAACACTAACAATTATTTTATAAAAATATTTGAAACAATATTTTTTTGGCATACGAAAAAAATAATAAATAATAAAAATTAGAAAAATCAATAAATTTAATACGAATCGGAGGTCAAAACCAGTGGTTCAACCGTATCGAAATCGTAACGGAACCGGCATAATATGGAGCATGACACGGAGGGAGGCATGGAGGGTCGGGCTGGTTAACCGGCCCCAAAAGGTTAAGGGCAGTTTTTTGGGACTCGGACCCAATGTGCCAGGGGCGAACCATGTCAGGCGATATGGTCCGCCCGTCTCTAAGCTCAGCTACAATGATCTCCCGGTTATTTTTCCTTAAGTTTGTATTGCCTCCACTTGCATCTTGCCTAATTACATCTTAAATATCCAGTTCAGGGCTTATAATCTGGCAAGTGTCATGGATCCAAAAATGTTATATTGCAGCTGATTAACTTTGCATGATCTCTCAGAGTTCATGATTTGTTGTACTGCCTCATGTGTTACAAGCCTCTTCAACTTTATGCAATACTTTTTTATAGATAAGCCCGGTTGTATTATAAGGTCACTTTATAAGTGAGCACAAAGAGTACTAGCTCAACAGTCTAAGAAAAGGAGAAGAAAACTTCTTCAAGTTTAGGCCTTCAATCATCTACGAACTTAAGTTTTGTAGGAGAGGAACCTCTCAAAATTCTATCAAAACTCATGAAATGGATCAACCTCTCACATATGATAGTCTTAGGATATTTATTGAGGTTCCATAAGCCTTTAGGAACAAACACTTGTGCCAACTTTGGACAACTCATATATAGATGTCATGGTTTCATAAATTGAACCATGCAAATATATATATATAGCTAATTTCATATATAATTACACCATTGCATGTCATACTATTGGACATGCAGCCTTTGCATGTTGTCTAATTGGTGGAAACTATGTCACAAAAATATATATCACATACACATTTGTTGTAGAGATATTACACTAACTTGTATATTTCATAAGTTAGTGCTTTTCAACTAGGATCCAACTAATAGAGTTTTGATGTATACAATATACATCCCACAAACTTTACTTTATTACATTTGTGATCGTATATTTACATATAAGTTCTTGAAGTTTCATAAACTCCAAATTGACCTTCACAAGTTTCGGTTATTATGAAACTTGACCCTAAACTTTTGAATATTATGAAATGAGCTCAAAACTTTCGATCATTTCATAATTAACCCTCAAGAGAATAGTGTTAATATGTGTGACCTTATAGGTTCTCAATAACTTAGCAATGGACCTTGAATTAACATAATCAAACTATGGCTAATGAATTAAACACTTAAAATGCATTAATCTCTTCAAATATATAAACCATGAGTGACCTCGAGCAAAATATCATGGCCTCTAAGCATTGAGAATAATCATGGAAGGAGACTATCCTTTCAAGAATTAGTTCATGTGTAATATATACCATTTCACTTTACATCAATATCCCTAATATTGTATATTGAGGTTATTTGTCATCCTAAAAAATATACATAAGATTTCTTGTACCGGAAGTCATGCAATTAAGTTTTAATTAAAAAATTCTCTCTAATTAAATCTGTGCTTTGTAAAGGCCTTCATGACTTCTTATAAGTGGTCATTGGAATATATTCTCCTAATGACTTAGGAGCGGTGAATTCTTTGTTGATCACTCACAACCTTTCCGTACTTCGAATCACTCCCAAAATTACTCATTGTTACCCATTTATGGTGTAACTATGGATAGAATCAAAGAATGGCCTCCATAATCAAAATCTCTATATGGCGATCTCAAGTCTAAAGATCACTTCTACCCACTATTCTTAAGGGTATCAACCATCGACAATATGGTGATTTCTATGCGGGTCAATTGGATGTACTAGTCTACTACAAACATCTATGTTTCTAGCTTAAGTGTCTCTATACTATAGTTGATGAGATCAGCTATTTCCTTCAAAAAGAATTCGCTTAGTACATGCTAACCTTTTTTTTTGGTAAGTAGTACATGCTAACCTATCTATATCTGTGATGTTTTATCTCACTAATATTATGGTTTGAGGATGTTTGGTATTGATAACATAATTAGAGTGGTTTCATCATCCCATCTCTTTATGATATACTTTAAGTTATCAACACTAGTTTTACTATTCGGAATACTATAAATAAAGCAAGTAAATAATCAAATAGTAAAGGTTGATATAATTATATATACAATATTTTAAAGTGTTAATACAAAGGCCCAAGGTAATGCATAACACTTACAATGACCATTACCTTTATCATACCATTTTTTTATGGTAACGTATTATCATTACTGTTAGCGTACTATAATACCAAAAAAATATTTTATTTAAGTTTTTTGGTAATCGGTACGGTAATGCTATTTTACCATTACCGCCATTTTTTATTTTTCAATTTTTTTAGTATTTTTCGATTTTTGATATAGTAGACATCTCTGCATTTATTCATTCCTTTCATAACTATTAAGTTGGGGGTTGATGAAGCATGTTTGATTATGATTTTAAAGCATAGCACATTCTCTATCTCGTATCTCTTTCATCCACTTTTTCGTGTGCCTTTTATTTGTTGAATTTCACTATGTATTTTTGTTGATTGTTCTTCTACAAGAAATAAACTTCTAGATCAAAGTTTTCGCTTGTGTACGAGAATTCATATTAATTTGGTATCAGAGACAAGTTGAAATTTCTTTCGTGTGGCTATCCAATTATTCTTGATGTTTGATTTTTGTTATCGTTGCTCACCTTTTTGGTTGACTCGGAGAAAAAAAATCCTTGTACGGTCAAAAGCTTAGTTGCGACACTTTCCAAATTTTCGTCGACTAAGTTTTTGTTTCTTTCCTTGATTGTGTCCATATTTTAGCATTGGTTAACTATGATTGCATGCTAATTTTCATTGCACTCAGAATTGGATTTGAAGAACAAGATAGTGGTAACATTGAGAAAATTTATTCCCTCTCTTAAATCTAAACTTATTTTGTTGGTGGTGTTTGGTTGAGAGTTACTGGGTTATATTTGGGAAGTGAGTTCTTACGAATTCTTGTTCTAGTGTACGTGTCTTGTGTTCATGGTTAAAACGAGGTTAGAGAAATCGCATGTTGAGGAAGAACAAGAAAATTCCACAACTATTGGAAATGATCTCCACGCAACTGTGGCTATTAAGGAAGAAAAGATTGATCAAATTGATGCATTGGCTGAACAAATGACTAATATTGAGCGTATGCTAGCACAACTTGTGTCCACCAACCTGAGGCAGGATGGTGATGAGCCATGGAATGGGGGCCATGGACAGTTGGTGGTTATGGTAGAGAACTTAAAAGTTATGATGATGATTATAGAACTAATGATTTTTCGCAAAATATCAAGCAAACTAACCCAAAAGTTCAAGGAAAGCATGAGCCCGAGGCCTTCTTAGCATGGAAAGATCACATCGAACACATCTTTGAGCTTCAACATCCCGAACACAGTAAGAAGATTGGCCATTTCAGAATTTAAGGGCTATACTTCTACATGGTGGAAAGATGTGAAGCGTAGTAGGCAAAGAGATGGAGACCCTCAAATCAAGAATTGGCAAGAGTTTATGTGAAACATGAAGAAGACGTATGTACCGGATTCATGCAAACGTCAACTAAGGAGGGGAATTGCAAGACCTTTGACAGAGGACCCGATCCGTGAATGATTATTATCACAAAATGTTGTATTTTAAGTTGAAAGCCAATTTGGAGGAAGATGAGCAAGCAATCGAGGCTAAATTTATTTATGGCCTCAAAATTAATATTCAACATCAAGTTGAGAGACATGTATTGTACTGTCAAGGGATTGAAGAGCTGGTTGTCTATGCCAAAATAGTTGAGTGATAGTTCAAAGAATTAATTGCAACTAGAGCCAAATTGTTATTTAATTCATCTACAAATAAGAGGAGGAGCTAGTATATGGAATGACGGTCCAAATAAATTGGATGATTCAAACTCTAATCCGCATAGGAAGTTATTTCAAAAGTCAACCGAAAAGACTTCCAATACACCTATTTATGGGAGTTCTAGCTCAAAGATTTGTTGCTTCAAGTGCCAAGGATGGGGGTACATTGCAGTCTCATGTCCAAATAACCGAGTCATGAAGATAACCAAAGGGAGAATTCTGTATAGTGAGAATGAAGATAACCAAATAGCCGAGTGAGGTTAGTGTATACCCTAGATGTAATGCGTAGAAAGTGTCTCGGCCGGAAAATTGACTATCCCGGTTAGATCTGAAGCCACGTTTGTCTGACTGCCACAAAAGGGGCCCTAAACGATGAACACAAGGAAGTAAAACTAACCCCTATGAGCTTGGCCAAAACCCTTTGTTGTCGCCGGAAGATTGTCTGGAATGTTCTAATGTATCAAAGGTTGAGCGTCTGCGAAGAAAGAAATGTGAAGAGACAAATATTAGATTTTGCAATTGAGTATTTATATGGTGATAGATCTTGTAAATATGTAATCAAACATGAGGGTACGCTAGTAATTAGGACACGGGACAAAAAAATGATAACGCAATCCGCCAAAAATTGAGGTGACATCTTTGGGGGTAGCATTGAGTTATCTCGAGCTGAGGGATAACTGGAACGGATAGGAAATTATGCAAATGTGTGCATCAAAAGCATGTGTTTGCGACTCACTTGTGAAATCATTGAGTTATTACCCATTTACTTATCTAACAAACGAACCCATATGAATTAGAATCGGTCAACAATTCGGGAATCCAATCCTAAATTTGCTATCCTGGAAAGGTAGAATACACCTTTGGTTTACATAAGCTAAAAAGGCGAGTCTGACAGATTTTCTGGTGGGTATAACCTCTACCACAACACATGGTGCTAGTGGTAGCAATAATGCAAAGCTCGATTCGACGGCGTTCGGCTATCCATCGATCAGACATGGAGGCAAGTACACTTTTCCATTCTTGACATATAGAATTGTGTTGATTTCGTATTGAAAATGAAGGTAATGGACAAGAATATTCTAGAAAGTTTGTAGATACAGATCAGAGGCCCATTGGAAGACACGATTCGTCTAGTCACTTGGTCATCGCTCCCGATAGGATTGAAGAAGCTCAACTGCGATGGAAGCTACCTAGGAAACACAGGATCATCGGGAGGTGGCGGAATTGTCTGAGATGAAAATGGAGACTTTATGTAAACTTTTTCTCAACATTTAGGGATAGGGACCAATAATAGCGCGGAGATACTTGTGATTTCAGAAGGGGTAAAGCTTTGCAAGGTGAGAGGATGGAGGAATATTATTCTCAAAACAAACTCCATGCTTGTGGTCAATTGGATCAGACAGAAAAAGTATGATATTTGGTACTCCTGGGACTATTGGGACGTGCTTGTTGTTATGTTGGTGGGCTTCAGATCAAAGTGTTGCATCAGCTCTGGGAAGAAAATAGTATAGTGGACTTTCTCACAAAACAAGGATAGGTAGGAATAAATCAGAGAATACTACAGGAAGCACAAATATCCATGGAGTACAGAGAAAAAAATGAGATTGGAAAAATTGAAATTGTCTTATATCATAAGAAGGTTGTAAGGCATAGAAATTTTGGACATGCAGTATAGATTCTATGACAGAGGAAAAAGGTCAGGTGATAATATTTAATGAAGCTTTAACTTGTAATCCCCATGACTCAATTTTTATTGTGGGGATAAAAGCAAAAAGTGAACGGTGAATGGTGAACCTCAAAATCAGGCCAAAAGCAATTCTAAGAAGGAAAGGATAGGCCATGTCATGGTAAAATTCAACTTAGATGATAGGCCGTCCACGGGCCAAAAAATGTTTTTGTATGTGATTTGTATTCACCCAAAGAATATTTGTTTTAACCTAAATTTTAATTAAAAAAAGGGAATGAGCTGGAACTTATGCACTTGACATTCTTCTTAGATTACTGTTGTAACAAACCGCTTCCCTTCCAACATCCCTTGTTTTCCTCTTTGGCTGAGTTTGGTAGCAGGATTACAGTTATTCCGGTTCGCGGATAAGTCTAGGGTTTATGTGGTGAATATTTTTTAACCATTTAGTCAGGAATTTACGGGATAATGCAAGGACAGGGTTTGGCTAGCTAAGCTATTTGGTAGACACGGACAACCCAGGGACTATCCTATATCGATTTACTATTGAGCCTGCTATTACGATTATGCCCTCAATATAAACGTATACAAAATTGAAATCGGCCTATGAAACCTAATTTTCATTTTCCCCAATTCGAAAGAAGGCTCCCTCGAATCCTCCATGCAACGTATCATGGAAGATGCCACCGGAAATTTCATCACCCGCCGCGTCCACTGTCCGTCGTTTCCATCACATGATGAAGCGACCTACTAGGTTCTCTTTGTGTGTGTATGCTCATGCGTACAATGAAGGTATTCAGACGAACGTGAATTACACTATTCTGGCCACCGTTGCGCCCCCTAGACTATCTGAATGCAGAACCGAAGACGTGGAAGAAGATCCAATCATCATTGATGGAGAAGACCCAGTTCCAAATGTGTACCACCGACTTTTCTAGCTGCAAGTTCTACCTTCTGCATCACAAACGAGTATTTCACCTAAACTGTGAAATGGGATCTTATGTATGCTATTCTTTTGGTAGTATTTGTAGGATTAGTATAAAATTGTATGCCTATGCACTTTTAAAATCCCTGACTTGGACAAGGATTCTGTTTTGACACTTGTCTAGGATTTTTTGTTGTTTCTAGTAGAATGTTTAGTATTTGCAGGATTATTTCCTTGTGAATGTTAGGATTTTATGAATGCCTATTGCCATGTTGGATCTTAAGGTTTTATGAGTGTCTCTATCTTTTGGTTTTGAATGTGCAGAACCACTTCTAATGTTTTCTATTAATGTGTTTCGTTTTGTGTGTTCGTTTTGTTCACTTGTTTTACGTAGACTTTCCCGATCGATATACTAGCTTCTTGACATGAATAAAATTCGTTTTTAAAAGTTGTAGTGCAATGCTTAAATTCAGATTAATCAATTGCCATGTTGCACTAGAGTTTGTTTACTGGTTTTCTAAGTGCCTCTAACTTGCAAGTTGTTAGTAGTGCAATGCTGAAATTTGGCTTCATATGTGGTACCCAAGGGACAAAGTAGAATAAAATTCGTTTTTACATGATACAAGAGATAGAGGATCTGGTTTGTTGTTTTAACGAACAATAATTTCTTGTTTATCGAAATGGCTTTAGCTGTTTACATCCCGTGTCGTTCTCCCTCTTCCGGTCTTGTTTATAGATATGTTCAACTGGATTTTTTTTTTCATTTTCCTTCTTGATTTTCGAATTATGTTCTGGCCTCTCTCTCCTGCTCCTTGATCATGTAAAAAAGTATGATAATTGTTAGGATTTTGCCGAATCTAGAGAATAGAGTTAACGTTTTAGTTAATAATAAACGAGGTAAAAATAAAGAAATTGCAGAAATAGATTGAGAAGAGAGTTAAGGCCCGTGGTTCTCCGAAGCAAGCTTCGTTTACTCCACGTTGAGCTCAGGAAATAGAGACTCTTGTAGCTTTTATTCACTATGAGGCAAGGCTCCAAGATACAAAGATTACAAATCCACCAACTCTTCACCGGAACTAAGCAACACAACTAACAGATGATGTAAACACAAATGAGACACAAGTTTCCATCACAGAATCACAATGTTCCGGTGAAGAATCCAAGAAAATCATCAATAGCAAGTAGGGTTTTGAGAGAAAACGATAGAGAGAGTCGAGAGAATTAGAGAGAGAGAGAGAGAGCAAAATAGAATTATTGTTTCAAAAATTAATTATTGAATGGTTGTGAATTTTGTTTTATACTTACATCTCAAATTAATTTAGATCGTTGGATTTATTTGATCGGATGGTCTG
>JAOWBN010219427.1:0-13321 GCA_028565015.1 Pinguicula moranensis | reverse complement strand
TTTCTTGCGCTTATCTCCGCATGCAATGCTCACATCATTAGACCAAGAATAGGTAGATATGTTAATGCGAATTATCTTGCGATCATCGTCGATCGAACGGGTGCCGGAAACTTCACTACAATTCAAGCAGCCATCGACGCAGTACCATCAAACAACAACAGATGGATCCTTATATACATTAGAGAAGGAGAATACAGGTTGATCAGATGCTCCTAGTTTTTCTTTATCTCTCTGCTGTTTCTTCTTCTATTATTAAGCTTTTTTCTTCGTGTTCTGACTCAGAGAACAAGTCACAATCCCTTCTGATAAGCCCTTCATTTACCTCAAAGGGGCAGCAAAACGCAAGACCGTAGTTGTTTGGAATGATCATGATTCAATTGCATCAAGCGCCACTTTTACTTCTGCTGCGGACCACATCATTGCAAAATGCATCACCTTTGTCGTATGAAAATTAGATCCATTTGAAAGATTAAACTGAATAGTCTCTATCGTTTTTGTCACTCACGCGTTGGGAATATTGCATGATGTTGTTGCAGAATTCTTACAACTATCCCGTTGGTCAGTCACGTAACCCGATGAAACCGGCCGTGGCGGCGATGATCCTCGGAGACCAGACGCTGTTCTACCGATGTGGATTCATCGGATTTCAAGATACAGTGTGGGATGTACAAGGAAGACATTATTACAAACAGTGTACGATTCAAGGATTTGTTGATTTCATCTTCGGTTCAGGGCAATCCTTTTTCGAGGTTTGTATTTTAAAAATAATATTTTATATTTATGTTTTTTTACTTCAAGTTTGTAACAAGAAGGTAGAGAGAACTTCACATTACAACGTTATAATCTCTGGATGCAAAATTACTAATTTTCTCAAATAGATAGTTATCATGGCTACACACGTATATGACGAAAAAACTGGCTGGTATAAACAAAGATATATGGAAAGTACCATGGTGTGCCTTATTTTGGTTGATATAGGGGGGTAGAAACCAGATTCATTTCACTGTAACACCCGGATGATATATTCAGCAGAGCACAGGGTATGAGTTGGCAATGGCTGAAATCAAAAGTCATGCTACCGAATTTTTGTTATTCGATATATGATTGGATAAGAGCTATAATTAAAAAAAATTCTTGAGGCAGGATATGTGAATAGTAGTTATGTAAAACTGAGGACATTAGTCTTAAAACCTATTAGTAAATTTTGCTTAACAAAAAAAATAGTAATCATCAAACGTAATTTGTTTTTATTTATTTTTGCCCCAGTGAAATTTGTGTTCGGTTCCATCCAATGTGGGATAATTATTCTAACAAGTTTGACCTTATTTATTCTTTTGTTTTTACAATGTTTGTTCTAGAGTTTCAATTCTTCAAACGCGTAGTATAGCTCATAAACTTTAATTTTCCTACGTATTTACTGATTGATTTATGCCCTCCAGAGATGTACGCTATCTGTGGTTGGTGGACCATTTCCTGAATACCGCGGTTACATCACAGCTCAGGGAAGAACAAGGAGCGATGGACCAGACGGATTCGTATTCAAAGACTGCAACATAGTTGGCACCGGAAAGGTCTACTTGGGTAGGCCATGGAGAGACTACGCAAGAGTTATATTCTACAGGACTACAATGTCTGAGGTCATCTATGCTCCAGGATGGGACTCAGCGTACCACGTAGGCTACGAGTACGTATCATATCAAGAAAATCATCGTTCCTATTAATTTTAAAATTTTAAATGAAACGATTTTTTTTTGCATGATGCAATTATCAGGGGAAGGCTGACCTTCGTCGAGAAAGAATGTAACGGTTTAGGGTCCGACTTGTCTGGTAGAGTGCCATGGACAAACCGGTTCCCAAATTGGCGGCCATTGACAAGCATTGAATTCGTTGATGAAGGTGAAGGTTGGGTAACAAGATATTGCAGCTTATCACTTTGTGACGCCAGTTGAAATGATCCTTCTCTGTTAGTACTAAGTATGGGGCATTGGTTATGTCATGAACACTATCAAAGGTTACACTAATGTGTGCTGAGCTAGATTGTGCCGCATTCTTACAAATCAAACATTGCTAAGGTTTGGGCGATGTGATGTGAGGATGGATAAACCCTCTTTCCAATGTCCAATCTATTTTCTTTTTTAAGGATAATCATGATTTTCCAATGTTGTTATGTCCAAACTAATCCAAGGAAAATTCGTTTTAAAAAAAAGAGATGGATTTATTTATTAAACAATTATATGAATCAATACTTAATTTCTTGTACATCAAATTCGATTTACATAAAATTCTTCAATTGTTCAAAAATTTGTCCATTATGAATGGAGATAGAAGAGTCATCATTAACAATTTTTTTAGCTTTATGCTAATAATGGACTAGAGCAAAATAATTCTATTAAATTCCAGTGCTTCTATTTAGTGAAGTTGCTGGAACTCAATACATCAAATGACGCAATGTATATTGGATCGCAATGGAAGCGGCCTCTTTGTATAATTACAAGGGTAAGGCCGCGTATATCTGACCCCTGAACCCCAACTTAGTTGGAAATATACTGGGTATGTTGTGGTTGTGATCTTCAATTGTTCAAAAAATATTTTATGGATATTATATACATGCATAGTATTTCTATGAGTTAATATATATATATATTAAATAAAAAGATGATTTATTCATAAATCAACGTTCTTAAGGTGAACGTCAAACCTTATACAAAGTAGCTAAAACCTCACATGGTCTAGTGCAATATGTCTAACCATTCCCATCTGATTTACATTGTTGCTTCGTTATTTGATCCCCACGGTGGAGATTGCGTAGTGGGGATCATAGCTTGAAATTTCATGAGATCTAGTCTCCATGATCAACTGAAATACTGTTTGTTTTCTCTTTTTGTCAGGTCTGTTCAATTCGTGCTTAGTCGGGCTTGCTCTTCCGCCTCATGTATGGGAGCCTCCATCTTTTTGTCCTCATTCTTCCTTTGTTTCTTTAGATAGCTAACTTTCATGGGTTAACCTCTAGTTAATCCAGGCATATCCTTGTTTTGCAAGTGAATCTGCCATGTTATTCCCTTCTTGTAACCAATGTGTTATTTTGATGTGTAGACCTGTCATATTGTGCACTAGTTCCTCCCAATAGTCCCAAGGATACCACGTGTTTCACATTTCCTGTCTAATCCATTTGACCAAAATCAATGAGTCCGTCTCTATGATGATGTTGTCCCATCCATTATCTTTACACATCTTTACTCCTTTTGAAATTACTTGCAGCTCTGCACTGTAATTGGTTCCAATCCCAAAGGGTTTTGAGAATGCTGCCAGAAATTTTCCTTGCCCATATCTTTCAATGCCTCCTCCGCCTGAAAGCCCGGGGTTACCGAATCTGCTTCCATCACAGTTGATCTTGATCTATCATGTCGGTGGGGGCTACCACTCTTTTTTCTCTATCCTTGGTTTTGATATGGATATTCAGTTGTTCCAGAATGCGGTTATCCTGTACCTGCAAGAATAAAATTAAGTCAGCATTGTTCACAATTTCAATGGTCAGAAGACGTTCTTGCTTCCATATTTGGTCTGTTGATCGGCGAGTATCTTCAAAATGAGTTTGACATCTTCTTAGCCACAAACCTCATGTGATGATGAAAGGCATTATTTCCACTAATATTCCCCTAAACTTCGCCTTTCAGGCAAACGAGAACCAATGGCACAATCTACCTTTCAAGGTCTGCATGGAGTATTGAGGAATATCCAAGAGATATGACGCTTGGTCCCATACGGCCCTAGCCAGATAACTACCAGGGAAGACATTTGTAAGTAAATGAAAATTATATCACAAAATTTAACTGTAAACACTATTTCTATAAGTTTTTCTATTTTTTTATGGTTTCCCAAACATTCAAAAAGTACAAAATGAGAAGGAGAAGAAGAATTAAATGAGGAGCAAAATGAGAAATGAATTATACATACAAAACAAAGCCTAATTATCAAAGATTTTGAGGAAAATTAGTCAAATATTCAAATTTTTAGAAAAATCTTAAAAATATTTTGGATCGTGAATAATGAGTGGTTTATATAATTTTTTGGATAAAAATTCAATTTACGCGGCTGGTATTGGTGACCCCTCGTCCCGACCCTTCCACCCGACCCATTGCTCATTGCCCCTCATGATGGCCTAAATGATATTCCTAATACACATATTGGGGGAAAAGGCTTGTAATAAGAAATAGTCGAAATTGCTATTTTTCGCCCAACAAAATGAAGACTAACCATCGGCGATTTTAAGAAAAATTAGTTAAATTTTCAGATTTTTGGAAAATCTTAAAAATATTTTGGATGGTGAATAATGATAGGTTTATGCAATTTTTCGGGGAAAAATTTAATTTACATGGATGGTGGGGGTGGTAACTCCCACCACCACCACCACCACCACCCACACACCCACATACATGCTCCTTTGTTCATTGCCCCTCAAGATGACCTATACGTTATTCCTAATGAACATATTTGAAAAAAAAAAGGATTGTGATAATAAATAGTCAAAATTGCTCATTTGTGCAAAAAAATATGAAGACTAATCATCAAAGATTTTGAGAAAAATTAATTAGTTTTTCAGATTTATGGAAAATCTGAAAATTATCTCGTATGATGATTAATGAACGATTTATATAATTTCTCAAGCAAAAATTCAATTTATTTGGGTGGTAGGCGTGGTGACCCCTCGTCCTAGCGCATCGACCCGCCCCCTCCCAGTTGCACATCATAATGGCCTACCTGGTATTCCTAATGCACATATTACGGAAAATTGCTTGTGATTATAACTAGTCGAAATTGTACTATTTAGCCAAAAAAAAATTGAAAACTATAGCCCATCATAGATTTGAGGAAAATTATTTGATTTTTCAGATTTTTGGAAAATATGAAAAATAGTTTGGATGATTAATGACTCATTTATATAATTTCTTGAGTAATTATTCAATAAACGTGGGTGGTAGGGGTGGTGATCCCTCGTCCCGACCCATCCATCCGTCCTCTTGCCTGTTGCCGCTTACGGTGGCCTACATGATATTTCTAATGCACATATTTTGGAAAAAAAAGACTTGTAATAATAAGTAATCAAAATTGCTGGTTTTCGCAAAAAAAATTGAAGACACATCACATATTTTGGGGAAAATTAGTCAAAATTTTTGGAAATCTTAAAAATATTTTGAACAGTAATTAATTAAAGGTTTATATTAATATTTTGGGTAATAATTCAATTTACGTGGAGGCGTGGGTGGTAACCCTTTCATCCCGGCCCATCAGCCCGCCCCTTTTGCCTTGCCCCTTACGATGACTTATATGGTATTCATAATGCACATATTTTGAAAAAAAAAACTTGTGATAATTAATAGTTAAAATTACTCATATTCGCAATTAGTGTCCATTGCAAATAGAGCTGAAAGAGCCATCATTGACAATTCTTTTAGCTTTGTGCTAATAATGGACTAGAGCAAAATGGCTCTATTAAATTCTAGTGTTTCTATTTAGTAAAGTTGCTGGAACTCAATACATCAAATGACGCAATGCATATTGGGTCGCAACGGAAACGGCCTCTTTGTTTGGGAATATACTGGGTACGTTGTGGATTGTGGACTCATATTCGCAATTGAAGACCTATCATAGGTTTTGAGGAAAATTAGTTAAATTTTCAGATTGTTGGATGATCTTATAAATATTTTGGTTGGTGATTAATGAAAGATTTGTATAATTTTTTGGGCAAAAATTCAATTTTCATGGGTGGTAGGGGTGGTGATCCCTCGTTCCTACCCATCCATCCAACTCATTGCCTGTTGCCCCTCACGATGTCCAATATGATATTCATAATGCACATATTGGGGGAAAATGCTTATGATAAGAAAAGGTCCATTTTTGCACAAAAAAAAATGGAAGACTAACCTTCACAACTTTTGAAGAAAATAAGTTAAATTTTCAAATTTTTATGAAATCTTAAAAATGTTTGGATGGTGAATAATGAAAGGTTTATGTAATTTCTCAGCCAAAATTTAATTTGCATGGGTGGTGGGGGTGGTGACCCCCTATACTCGACCCATCCACACACCCCTTTTTTCGTTGCCCCTCATGATGACCTATATGATATTCTTAATACACATTTGGAAAAAATGAATTGTGATAATAAATAGTCAAAATTGCTTAGTTTCGTAAAAAATTAAACACTAACCATCTAATATTTTGAGAAAAATTGGCTAAGTTTTCAGTTTTTTAGAAAATCTGAAAAATATCTCGAATGGTGATTAATGAAAGTTTATTTAATTTCTCGGGCAAAAATTCTTTACGTGGGTGGTAGGGGTGGTGACCCCTCATTCCGGGGCATCCACTGCCCCCTCCCATTTGCACATCAAAGTGGCATATCTAGTATTCCTAATGCACATATTATGGGAAAATGTTTTTGATAATAGTTTTAATTTTTCAGATATTTGAAAAACCTGAAAAATATCGGATGGTGATTATCAAATCGTTTATATAATATCTTGGGCAAAAAATCAATATACGTGGGTGGTAGGCAGTGGCGGACTTATGGGATGGGGGACCTGGCCCTCCAAAATGTTTCGGTACCTTTGAATATATTTTAATAATGTTCTTGGTATTTTTGAAAAAAAATACTTGAGATAATAAATAATCAAAATTGCTGATTTTGGAAAGAAAGAAAAAAATTGAAGACTAACTAACCATCAAAAATTTCTAGGAAAATTAGTCAAATTTTTTATTTTTTAAAAAAAAATTAATAATGTTTTGGATGATGATTAATGAAATGTTTATATAATTTGTTTGCGTAAAAAATCAATTTACGTGTGTGGGGAATAACCCTCTCATCCTGACCCATTTACCCTCCCCTTTGACATTGCCCCTCAAGATGGCATGTATAGTATTTCCTAATGCATAGATTTTGGAAAAAATGCTTTTGATAACAAATAGTCAAAGTTTCTAATTTTTGAAAGAAAAAAAATTGAAAACTAATTATCACAGATTTTGAGAAAAATTAGTTAAATTTTCAGATTTTTGAAAAACCTTAAAAATATTTAGGATGTTGATTAATCAAAAGTATATATAATTTTCGAACAAAAATTCAATTTACGTGGGTGGTAAGGGTGGTGACCCCTCATCCCGACACATCCACCCGCCCCATTGCCCATTGCCCCTCAGGAATTCCTAATGCATATATTGGGGAAAAGGCTTGTGATAATAACTAGTCGCAATTGCTTCTTTTCGTA
The DNA here is from genome assembly GCA_028565015.1 of Pinguicula moranensis. NCBI lineage: Eukaryota > Viridiplantae > Streptophyta > Magnoliopsida > Lamiales > Lentibulariaceae > Pinguicula > Pinguicula moranensis. The sequence goes on along the minus strand of JAOWBN010219427.1, from coordinate 6,065 downwards.
AATAAAATAAAATGAATCACAAATGTTTTTGTAAAATTAGTCAAATTTTCAGATTTTTGAAAAATCATAAAAATATTTTGGTTAATGATTAATAAAAGGTTTATGTAATATAAATGTTTGGTGGTGGGTTGTGACCCCCTCAAACCCGGCCCATTCACACGCTCATTTGTCCTTTCCCCTACACGATGACTTATATGGTATTCCTAATATACATGTTTGGGAAAAATGATTGTGATAATAAATAGTAAAAATTGCTCATTCTCGCAGAAAATTTAAAGATTACGATCACTGGTTTTTAGAAAAATTAGTCAAAATTTTGTATTCTTGGAAAATCTGAAAATATTTAGGATGGTGATTAATGAAAGGTTTATTTAATTTCTCGACTAAAAAATCTATTTAAATGCGTGGTAGTGATGGTGAACCCTCGTCCCAGCCCATCCATCCACATTGTTGCCCCTTCCACCTCACGATGGCCTATCTGGTATTCCTAATACAAGTATTACGGAAAAATGCTTGTGATTCAATAGTGAAAATTGTTTTTTTCGTGAAAAAATTGAATACTAACCATAGATTTTGAGGAAAATTATTTAAACTTTTAGATTTTTGGAAAACCTGAAAAATATTTTTGATTATTATTAATGACATGTTTATATAATTTTTTGGGTCAAAATTCAATATGCGTGGGTGATAGTTGTGGTGATCCCTCGTCCCGACCCATCCACATGCCACCTTGTCTGTTGCCTCTCACATTAGGTGAAGGAGCTCTAACTCTCAATATGCTGGATCACTCTGCAATGGCACCCGCTGGAGTCAATCTCCCTGTATGGAATACCATTTGGATAACTATGATGTGGGCACTTTGGAAGGTAAGAAACAGAGTCCATTTTCTATCTGCTACACCTAATCCCTGCATGCTTACTCACTCAATACAGTGCAATGTTTGGTTGTGGTTGAGAGCTGCTAGAGAAAAATAACATCAAATAGGCCAAGGGTGGGGTGGCATGGGGGTAGGGGTGGGATGGCAGGGTTGGAGGTATGTCGGGCTAGGGCCCACCCTAGCCCCCTACGCCATTGATTCATGCAAAACGACCTCTTGAGTATTTTAACGTTTAAATCCAGGTCATCCACTGCTAGGCCACGCCAACTCATTGAGTTACGGAGATTTCATGTTTAGAGGTGGATACAAATTCAAAGGCAACACATTCAAATTAGGGGATATTTTTTTATTTAATGTACATAGGAATTTTTGGGGTCCGGGTGCACGGTCAGCCCAAATTATTGGGTGGTGTTGAGCTTATTGGGCCAGTGGCTTGAGCCCAATAATATGCATTGTCCCGATTGTGCTATGAATGTGAATGCCACATTTATTAGCATGAAAAATTTGGTAGATCTCATTTATTAGCATGCGTATATTTTTTATTTGACTACTAAAAGGTTTAAAAGAAGTAATGAAATATATTGAAAAAAATAAACATGAGATCATACAACTAGTGAAAAGCACTATTCCTATTTTTTTATTCCCAACTTCATTTCTTGGTTCTTCCTTTTTCTGATTTTTCTTTCTCACGAGACTTCTTCTTCCCTCCTTAATTTCGTTTTCTCCCTCCCCTCTACTACTTGCCCCTTCTTCGATTTCCTTCCTCTCTTTTATAGCCAGATAGGGGCGTCCTTCTATTGCTGTGATTGGTGGACCTCCTGTCTACTTCATTGTATAGGTAAGGAAATTCAGGGCAGCTCATGCTTGGGTGTGGGTGTACGGGATTGGCTCACTTCGTCGGCGCCGTTGTCTCTTACCAATGAGATACAGGTAATTTGAGTATTGATTCCTCCAATCTTTGTATGGAGGAGCAAGATTATTCCAATTTGAGGTATAAAAGGGGTAAAATGTTTTTTGTTGGGTAGATATGTGAAAAGATTTGTAATTTGTGTAAATTGCTATTACCATCATATGTTTTTTGGAAAATTAATTAAATTTTTAGATTTTCGAAAAATCTTGAAAATTGTTTCGGATACTAATTAATGCAATGTTTATATTATTTTTTGGGAAAAAAATTAAATTTATATTGGTGGTGGGGCAGTTACCCCTTCAACCCGGCCATCCACACACCCTTTGCCCGTTACCCTTCATGATGGCTTATATGGTATTCATGTTGCACATGTTTGGTAAAAAAAACTTGTGATAATAAATAGTTGAATCATCACATATTTTGAGAAATAGTAGTCAAATTTTCTGATTTTTGGATAATTTGAAAAACATTTAAGATGATGATTATTGAAAGATTTATATTTTGGGCAAAAAATAAATTTACGTGGCTAGTGACCTCCTCGTCCGGGCCCATCCACCCATTCCTTTGCCCTTGCCCTCACACTAGCCTATCAGATATTCCTAATATTCATATTTGAGAAAACAAATGTTAATGATGATAAATAGTTCAAATTACTTATTTTCTTACAAAATTGAAGACTCACAAATTTTGTGAAAAATTAATCAAATTTTCAGATTTTTGGAAAATCTTATAAATATTTTGAATGGTGATTAATGAACAACTTATATAATTTTTTGGCAAAAATTAATTTTAGTGGAGGGTGAGGGCGGTAACCCCCTCGTCCCGGCCCATCCACCCGGCTGTTTGCCCGTTGTTCCTTACCATGCCCTATATGGTATTCCTAATACGGGTTCGAGCACCCTGGATTACATCCCCGCAGGGCCACGCCTCCGGGTCTCGGACTTCATCCGGCCCGCAAAATTACCTGGTAATGAGGGGGGAGGGCGCTCAGTTCATAGCCCCGGGGACTAGTCGGTTAGAGGTTCTATCGGATTCTGTCGGATACCCCGGTTACAAAAAAAAAAGTATTCCTAATGTATATATTTTGGAAAGTTAAATGCTTGTGATGATAAATTGTCGAAATTGTTCATTTTCACAAAAAAAAAATTTAAAGACTAACATCAGACATTTTGAGAAAATATAGTCAAATTTTCAGATTTCTGAAAAATCTAAAAAGTTTTTAAAACGATTATTATTGAATAGTTTGCATAATTTCTCGGAGAAAAAATAAATTTACGTGGGTAGTGGGGGTGGTGATCCCCTTATCCAGGCCCATTCACCCTCCCCTTTGCTTATTGCCTCTCACGATGGCCTATCTAGTATTCCTAAATTACATATTTTAGAAGAAAAAAAATTGTTAATGATGATAAATAGTCGAAAATTCTTATTTTAGTAAATAATTGAAGACTCACAAATTTTGAGGAAAATTAGTATATATTCAGAATTTTGGTCAATCTTAAAAATATTTCGGATGGTGATTTATGAAAGGTTTTACATAATTTATTTGACAAAAATTCAATTTACGTGGAGGGTGGGGTTGGTAACCGCCTCATCCCAACCTATCCACCCGCCTCTTTGCCCCTTTCCCGTCACAATGGTTTATATGGTATTGTTTACGTATATATTTTGGAAAAACATTGTCATAATAAATAGTCAAAATTGCTCATTTTCGCCAAAAATATTGAATACGTCATCACAAATTTTGAGGAAAATTTCAGATTTTTGTAAAATTTGAAAAATATTTTGGACGTGATTAATGAAGGTTTATATAATTTTTGGGCAAAAATTCAATTTATGTTGGTGATAGAGGTGATAGAGGTGGTGACTCGTCATCTTGACCCATCCACCGCCCCGTTGCCCGTTGTCCACATGATGGCTATATGTTATTCCTAATGCAAATATTTGGGAAAAAACTTTTGATAATAATAGTCAAAATTGCTCATTTCCGCCCAAAATTTAAGACTGACCATCACAGATTTTGAGAAAAATTAGACAAATTTTTAGAATTTTGAAAAATCTTAAAATTACTTTGGATAGTGATGAATGAAATGTTTATTTAATTTCTCGGACAAAAATTCAATTTGAATGGGTAGTAGGGGTGGTGACCCATAGTCTCAACCCATCCACCCACCCCATTGCTCTTCATGATGCCCTATCTCGTATTCCTAATTCACATATTATGAAAAAAAATTATGATAATAAATAATCAAAATTGCTTATTTTTGCAACAAATAAAAGATTATCAACACAGATTTTGAGAAAAATTAGTCAAATTTTCTGATTTTTGGTAAATCTTAAAAATATTTTGGATGCAAGTTAGTGAAAGGTTTATAAAAATTCTCAAGTAAATTTTTTTAATTTTACATGGATAGTGGAGGTGGAGACCCACTTGTCCCGACGCATCCACCCGCACTCTTGTATGTTGTTCATCACGATAACCTATATGGTATTCATAATGCACATGTTTGGGAACAAGGTCGTGTGATAATGATTAGTAGAAATTGCTCATTTTCATTAAAAAAAGTCTAATAACCATCACAGATTTTGACCAAAATTAGTCAAATTTTCAAATTTTTGGAAAAATTTCAAATTATTGATAAGTTTTTATAATTTATCGGATAAAAATTCAATTTACGTGAATCATTTCTTGTATCGTGCTTCCTTTGAAGTTAATACAATGCAAAACATGGAAAATTTTAGTCAAAATTTTAAATTTTTTGGAAATTTTGAAAAAAAATTGGATGATAATTATTGAAATGTTTAAATAATTTATCAGACAAAAAATTAATTTTGGATCATGGGGTTGGCGATTCCCTCGCCCGGCCCATCCACCCGCCCTTTTGCCCCTCACGATGGCCTATCTGGTATTCTTAATGCACTTTTTTTTTATTAGTAAATTATGATTTTATTATAATTTTGGTAAACAGAATACAGATACACTTTGAATAAGATTAACCCATGTGGTTGATCCTTTAGCACTACAAAAGTATGAAAAATCATGGCGGGAAAAAATTGTTGACACACAATCTGGGGTGTCTGACCCAATCTGTTATAGTGATTAGTGTTGGCGCTTTCTCAAACGTTGTGTGGCAATACCGCGCCTGAACTAGCATTCTTTCCAACAAAACTCCACTACAAAAGGTTTTTGCTTGAATCTTACCTCATTACGAACGCTCCATAATGTCCACGATGTACAATGCCAAATGTGCTTCCAGAGCTAACTTACTGAACGGTGAGGAGTTATCCCCATGTGTGCCTGAAAGTGTGTTAAGGGCATATAGTGACCAACCTACTCGTACCCCAACCAACTATATATGTTAGTGCAAACAACATAAAAGTGGTTGCAAGAACGAAAGAGATGCGGAACTTCTTCAAGCTTGGTCTCACAAAAGGAGCATATGCATTCTTGCTCCGAGAGGTTGATTCCTCGGATCAAGAGGTTATCCGATGTGGGTAACCTCAATTGCAACATTTTCCAACAAAATGCCGAAACTTTGAATGGCGACTCAGACCCCCAAATAGAAGCTAATGATGGCGTTGCGGGTAATATCACCGCACGGTCAGAAATCATGGCCTGATAGCCGCCACGTGTTGTGTATTTTCCAGTGCCCGGATCAGTCCATACCCACCTATCGGTTTCATCAGGCGGGAAATATATGTCAAGCTCCAGCTCGATGTTATGTAACAATGTCATCTCCCTTCGGCTTAGAGCCTTACGCCAACTCCACAATATACACAGACGCCCATCTTCATTTCTCCACTTATCCGACACCAAAATCCCCTTATCGGCTGCTTTGGAATATAAGCGCCAATCTCTACAAGAGAGTTTTCCGGTTCCAAGCCAATCATCTTCCCAAAAATGGGTTCTTGTTCCATCCCCCTAACCCTATGCAATCGATCTCCAAAAGAAACTATCATGGCAAATTATATAGATCATCCCAATCTGCACAAGGTAAACGATTACCAAAATATTTCGTAGTGATCAGAATTTTCCAGAGGGATGAATTTTCATTTTTCAAGCGCCAACCCCACTTGGCCAACAAAGAAATATTAAAAATACCAGGGTGTCAAAAAACAAGACCTCCCTCCGACTTACTATGGCACATAGCATCCTAGCTTATCCACGGTATTGAATGGACCGACGCCATCCGAGATTTCCACAAAAAAGTTACGACATATTCCAATCATTTCCTGGATGATAGATTTTGGCGCCTTGTATAAAGAAAAATGATACACGGG
>JAOWBN010219426.1:0-25242 GCA_028565015.1 Pinguicula moranensis | reverse complement strand
CGTTTCTTTTCCATCATTCTATTTCGTGTAACTTTTTGTTGGGTTGCACAATCTATCCTTTTATTTTTGTCAATTTCGAAATTTGATTGACTCATGTATTTCTATTGATACAAGAATAAGTTCCCGACTACACGTTTACATTCCACTAACAAAAATTCACATCACTTAGACCGGTGGGTCTATCTTGGTGGTTCTTCAGGAGCAATGTATTGTTTTGCTCGGCCACCAGCATGCATGAAATAAGTTCTGAATGCTCATTAAATTTTCGCTCTCGGTACTGTTGTTGTAGAACCATATTGGAGGCATGTAATGTGGAGTATGTTTTCTTCAGCATATCAGAGTCTGTGATATTTTCACTACATAACTTCAGAACAGATGTTATTTTAAATAACACTGAGTTATACTCACTAACAGACTTGAAGTCCTAGAGGCGCAAGTGGGTCCAATCATATCGTGCCTTTGGCAGTAACACAGATTTTTGGTATCCGTATCATTTTTGTAGATTTATCCTCAGGTATTTTATTTTGAGTTCATCATGGATATTATGCCTCAAGAAGATCAACGCTTTGCCACGATCTTGTAGTGTTGCTTTATTTTCATCTTTAATCGTCTCAACTAAGCTTTTTGCCTCTAGGTGGATCTCAACATCCAGAACCCATGGTAAAAAAATTGCTCCTGAAATGTCTAATGCATTAAAGTCTAATTTTGCAGGATGTGTCATTTCTAGAACATGAAATTATTCTAGTAAGCATATGTACACATTATTATTTGCATCAAACATAAAAGTTTGTGCAAATAAAGAAATCATAAAATTTTGAATTTTTTTAATAAGTTAATTTGTACAAAATTTATTACGTAAACGTAAAATTATTACGGAGGCACATATACTATTTTTCTCTACTTATATCCTATGTGAAGTGGATCATGCTAATTGTTAAACCAACAAAAAATTAATATCAGACAATAGCATTTATGTGATTATAAACTCAATTTCGATCATTTATCGCTGAACCAACCAAAAATTCCAACTGAAGAATTAAAATGAAACGTAACCAGCTGCGAAAAGTTCCATAAGAAACAAATTATGATTCACAAGAGTTTCGAATAAGTAATTATGATTTACTATAATATTTCGAATCAGTAACGAATCTTTAATTATGTCATTTCAAAATTAAAGATTCATAATCACTACGTTTTGCTTTGTAACCATAAACGTAATCATTTTGTAATCTTGCAAATCATTGTGGATAAAATGTTATTACATTTATTGTCACGTTTGGAATCTAACAACGTAACTCTTATTGTAATTATAAACGTAATCATTACATTTGAAACAAATTATAACAACGTAAATATTATTCTATCAAAACATGTAGTTTATACTATCTGCAAGAGTTCAAACCATTCCAAATAATGAATGGAGTCATAAAAGAATCAAAATGTAAGTGAGAAATCAATTAGGATAGAACAACATTTAACTAATTCTAAGGTGAGATGTTCTTATACCTCAGCCACTTCTTGTATTGTTCGTATTCTATTTTATAACTTCTTTTTTCTCTGACCAACTTGTTCTTATACGTGTTGTATAAGAACTAAAATGCTTTAAAAAAATAATCCTCACATCCAGAAACTATATTTCCTTGTGTATGGAAGTGGGTTTATGCATTTGATTTAGTCAATCAATGATCTATGAAAACATAGACCTACGAATATCTACGCTTCTAATTCTTGAATTTCAGAAATCTTTGGTGTATAGTTCTTTGGTGGTTGCTAATGCATATTTCTAACAATATTTCAATAGTGGATCTTGCATATCGTGTTAGATTCATGCATATCTATAGTGATTAAAATAGCTTAGACATGCTTTCCAGTAGGTAAAGAAGAACCTGGAGAAGAGCAAATTTTGTGCTGATAACGTGTTGTAATATCAAGAACATGAGAGAAAAGAAAAAAAAATTAGAATGCTTGTCAAAAGTGTGTATATTATTTTCATTAGACTTCTCTCTATATAGAGGTTTAAGACTGGAAGTTACAAAAGACATAAATCTTGAAACGGTTACAATCAATACACATTTATATACAATTATGTGTATTTATATTAAAAATCAAAAAGAAAAAAAAAGTTAGGTTGTTTATGGCAGTGGCGGTTAAGGATTCAACAATTAGATCCGCGGCCACCGACTTAAGTTTCATCCGCCACCACCACCAATGGTTTTTGGTGGCGATAACGGTAACGATAATTCGCTGCCACCAACTAGACCGAGTTTCCAGAATATAAAGTGAGTATTTTGGAAAAAAAATAAATAAAGAAGAAGTTGATGAACACTGTCACAGATGGACAATAAATCTTTTTGCATATGATCTGACTTGGTATTTGCCCGAGAACTAAACAGAGAAGAGTGGAATGCTTAAATGGTCTCCGGGGGAATGTCATTTGCTTATATCTCAGCGTGTCCACTTTCCAATGTTGGAAGTAGTTCTGATTTTTGTACTCATATGCAGTTTTTGCTCCATTGGTTCTCAAGTGAGGACGCAAATTTTATTTTTAAGGTGCCCAAATTTTTTTTAGATGGGGCATACAATTTTTTTATAGGGGTAGAAAAGAAAATTTAAAGAGGGAAAATAAATTTTTTTAGGAGGCGATGTAAATTTCTTAGGGGGTGTTGGAATAATTTATCTGCTTAATAGTTATAAAAAATAATAATTTTATTTGTTAAAATAATGATAAAAAAGTTAAACTATTTAATACTACCTAGTCGGTTATACAAATATTTCTCAAAATAAATTTACATGAAACTAACATGTTCACTAAATGGAGATAAAAAAAAAATTCATACATAGATTTGTAGAACCGAACTGAGACAGCAATAACTGAAATAAAACCCAAATCAAAAGAAACTCTAAATGAAAATTATTAACCTTGGTCGTTGAAAGATGCCAAAAAGAGTTTGAAAACTCAAAACCTACAAGTAGATATGGGCGGTTCGGTTGCCGGTTACCGAACCGCCATTTTTTTTGTTGATTGTCGGTTTGTAAAAAATGCAAACCTTAACCTAACCTTGAATATCCGGTTTCGCCCGGTTCGATTTTTCTCGGTTGGCGATTCGCTTGCCGAAAACCTCCGGATCGATTTATAGTTTTGGTTCAGGCCGATTTCGGACGGTTTCATGACGATTCCGACACTGTTTAAATATGGTTAAACCTCCGGCATAACCAAGTTTTTTTTTATAAAATTTTTTAAAGAATTTTTTTGTTTATTTCATTTTTTTAAAGAAAAAATTATTTTCTTATATTTGTAATATAAATCTATAAAACAAATATACTTTGAGCTCCATAAACAAATAAACTTATATATAATAAACATATTAAAATAAAAATATATATTTCTTTTGAATCCACCCCTAAATGATATATCCAGCGGACATCCGCTAGACCCGCAGGATTTTTTTTTTTTATATATAATACGGCGGATGTCCCACGGGAGTCGTGTGTGAGCATTTTTTAGGATTTTTTTAGGGTTTAGGGTTTTTAGGTTTTAGGGTTAGGGTTTTAGAATTTTAGGGTTTGAAAAGTTATAAAAATTATAAAACTTAATAAATTATAAAATTACATAACTTGTATTATGTATACTCAGTAACTTAACTTGTATAATTTATAAACTTATAAAAGTTACAAAACTTAGAAACTTATAAACTTATATAACTTGTATTATGTATGACTCATTAACATGTATAATTTATAAGCTTATTAGGTAACTTATAAGTTATATAAACTTTTTATAAACTTGTATTATATAAACTTATATAAACTTTATATTTATATAATTTAAATTTTATAAGTTATCAAGTTTAAAAACTTATAAACTTAAATAATTTACAAACTTTTATAGATTATAAAATCTAAAAACTTGTATGACTTTTAAAATTTTATAATTTATAAAACTGATTAACTTTATATAAATTTGTATAACCTATAAACTTATACAAACTTTATGTTTATATAAGTTAAAATTTATAAGTTATTCAAGTTTATATAAAAAATTTAAGGTTGATAAATTTTATAGTTTATAAGTTATAAAAGTTCTTAAGTTTTATAATTATAAGTTAAAAAAGTTTATAAGTTATATAATTTTGTAAGTTTATAAGTATTACAAGTTATATAAGTTTTTATAAGTTTAGGTTATATATATTTTTAAGTTTATAAATTTTCAAACCCTAAAAAACCTAAAAATAAATTTGTTGTGATTTTGGCTGGATTCCCGCCGATTTTTCGCCGGATTTCTGCCAGAAAACCGTCAGTCAAACTGCCGAAAATGGTTTAACCAGCCAAAAAAGGAATTTGTTTCTAAAAACGATTTTGGCCGGGTGAAACCTCCGATTTTTTTTAAATTTTTTTTTTTGCAAAACCTCCAGTTTTGTTAACCTTCAATTTTCGAAAGCTCCGATTTTTGGAACCTCTGGTTTCAAAATCGCCAATTTTAGCCGGTTCAAAAATCGACGGATAGCCAGTTTCCTGTTCAAAATACCTGTCTACCTATAAGGGAAAAAATCACCATCGAACTTTAGCTAAAAAAATGTTGTGAAAAAAATGAGAGAGAAGTGACATTCAGAAAAGAGTTTGAGCATAAAACAAAATTGCATTAAAAAAATAAAAAAAAGTTTGTGGGGACCAGGGAGCTTGAGGCCCCAGAGGTACGGCCGAGGGACTCATGGAGGGCCAGGGCCCCCTACCCCCTTCATCCGCCCATGTTTGTATCTGTGATTGGATACAGGTTATTCCCGCATTATCTGGCTACGTTCTGAACAACATAGCCTTGTTTTTGTTGAATTGTGTTTTTTCTGGTAAGTTTCTAGGTGCAACAAGCAGTTGGATAAGAACGTTTTTTTTCTTTGTTCCTATGGTTAGTAAATTGTAAGAGTTGCTCCCTGTTAGCTAGGGTTTGTGACTTGTTTGGATCAATTGGTTTGGATGAATCCAACCATTTTTCCCAGCTCAAGTTCTCTTCGGTGGATACCTCGCATGCCACACTCACATAGTCTTTTTGTGTTTTTCCCAGGCTTTTTGTTATTGTGGACCCAAATATAGCACTCAGAGCCTCAATATTGTTTTGCTTTAATTCAGCCTCCATATTCTACTCTACAATGTACTTTTTTGAAGCTTAGTTTTGAATCATGTCAGAATAGAAAGGATTAGTAGATAATGCTATACTTTCTTTATATGCAGATACTCCGAGAGTCTGTATGTTTTGTTATCATTTGGAGGACTCTACTATGTAATGAATGGTGCATATAGCAATGCAGTATTTTGGTTTGCACTCTCTGGTTGTGCATGTTCAATTGGGGTGTTTAATGCAGGCTATATCCATTTCAAAAAATTTCTTTGGTCAACTGTATTTTTCTGCCCTGGCTGCATCAATATATTCCTGTACTTCCAAGTGACAATTTCTTTTGAACTTGATCTCTCTCCTTGGTACTCCCTTTATGTACCGTACAATTCTCAATGCTGCTTCCATGTGTTCTGCCTATGGTGTATGCATGAATTGACTGACCATTCCTATGGCATAGACGATGTCAGGGCGAGTATGTGCCAAGTATATCAGTTTTTCAACTAGATACTGATATCGAGATCGATAAGCTAATGGAGATTCCTCGACCATCTGCAACTTTTGGTTTACTATCGCTGGTGTATCTGCTGGCTTATAGTCGATCAATCCTGCTTTGGCTAAAAGTTCAAGTACATATTTTCTCTGTGAGATAAAGATCCCCTCATCTGATCTATGGACTTCTATTCTGAAAAATATTTAAGTTCTCTCAGGTCTTTCATCTTAAATTCCTTAAACAGGTTTTCTCGGAGCTCTGTGATTTTGACTGTATCATTCTTGGTAATAGTCATATCATCGACATAGATGATTAGACAGGTTATAAGTCCTCCATTTCTATTGAGAAATAGAGAATGATCAGAATTGATCTGCTTATAACCATACCTCTTCATTGTTCCCGCATTGTTCAAGGAACCCTAATGTTAGGTACCTCAGATGACTCTCCTTTGGCTACATGCGCTATAGGATTGGATGTCCGTGGCTCATACTCGAGTGCTTCGGTGGGATAGCATATACTGGTCTTGTGTTCGACAAGCCTTAGTCTTTGGATTTGTACTTTCAAGATCAGGGTTATCGGTAAATGCAAAAATAGGAATAGGAGTAGGCTCCGGGTCAAGAACACTTACCTCAGGACTACCAGACGGGGAGACACGTTGTGGCGTATGTTGACCTAATGATACAGGGGATTGTATTGTCTTTAGGGCCAGGCTCATTGGTTTCTGTAGTTGGTTATGTTGGAATAGTTCCAGACAAGCTTGGACTGAGTAACCAATTCAACTGGTCTGTCATATTCTCCCCCTGACTGCTAGATTGGGTCAGATAGTAGTACTGTTTCAAGGAAATGTCAATCCATGGTAGTATACATGTAATTGGTGGTAGGATTGAAACATCGATATCCTTTTTGTTGTGGATTTCATAACCAACAAAGACACATGCATCAAATTTTGTTCTTTTCTACCCGCGGGATATGTACAAGCATAGAGCAACCAAAAGATCCGAGGTTGTAGGTTTAGGGCAAAGGGAACCTGGGTATGATCATATAGGACTTGCAATGATGTCTTGAGGACCAAACTTTTTGTGGGTAAGCGATTTATGAGATATGCCGCAGTGGTAACAAACTTAGGCCAGAAAGTTTTTGGAACTTTAGACTCAATCATCATGGGTCATGTAATTTCTAGAACAGGGTAGTTTTTTCTTTAAGCCACCCAATTCTTTTGTGGAGTATGGGAGCAAGTTGTTTGGTGGATGAAACCTTTCTCCTGAAAATATTTTTTCATAGAGTGGTTGACATACTCCCCTTATTATCCGAGCGAATAACTGTTTTTGTTGAATTGGGTGGCTACCAGGGTGTAAAAATCAACAAACGTCTGGAAAAATTTGGAATTATTTTTCAGAAAATAAACTCATGTCATGCGGGTGCAATCATCAATGAATAATAAGAAATATTCAGAGTTTGGAGTTGGGTCCCACACATCAGAATGAACTAAAGAAAATATAGTAGATGTGCGAGTATTATTGGGAAAAATCGTCTGCCTTTGAATTTTTGTTAAAAAGCAGGTTTCACAGAAAAAAAATCTATTTTTTGAAAAACTGAGGAAATAAGAGTTTGAGATAACCAATAGATGGATGTCCGTATCATCAGTACCAAGTCAGACTTGTTTATTAACCATTCTGTGAGCCAATGTCGCGGTTTTCTATCAAGCCACCTCATCTACATAGTATAGTCCCCCGCGATCAGTATTACGCCCAATGATCTCCATCGTCCGAATATTCTGTAGGAGACAAAAAGTGGGATACATGAGTACCATACAATTAAGTTTCTTGGATACATTACTAATAGAAAGTAATTTGCATGATAATGAAGGACATAGAGGAAGTTGGGCAGTTTCAGAGTGAGTGAGATTTCAATAGTCTCTGCCTCTTGAACTTGTGACATGCCTCCTTTTGCTGTCTAAACACAAGTTTTATTTGGTCTAGACGTCGTAACTAAATCTGAGTGATCAATCTCCCTACAGACAAATATCCATCCACTATGGTTATTATGGCTTGGAGGCCATACGGAGCATACCACTGAGTCCGGGGATGGATCGGGAGAGTACAAGGGGTCCAAATTGAAATACCCGGGCCCAAAAAATTTAGGTTTGGAGATGCTTAGGGGTGATGATGACAATTTTTGGTTCTAGGGTTGATATGGGTATTTTTGAAATATTTGGGGATATATTTGTGAGGAAGTGGGATTTTTGAGAAGGTTGTGGGTGCTTTTGGGATTTTGGTACTATTTTTTGGTGTATCAGTAATTTTTGGGGATTCACGGGTGTATTGTATTTTCCAGGTGAGGTCGGGGTTGTTCTGGAGGTTTTTGAAAATTACGAAAGCTTAACGAAAAATTGCATAAATTAGGGGGAGGGGGTAACTAAAATTTGAGCGACTCTGGTGGTTCTTGTGGTAGGGGTATTGAAGTTAAATCGAAAGATTGGATGGTGAAGAGCAAACCGCTTCTTGACATCAGGCCACTATTTAGGGAAGTTGATGTGCTTGAAGCATCCTGCCACCGCGTGTCTCATTTTTCCACAATCGTCACATTTAGCTTCGTTTTGTTAATTTCTCCATGGAATGATGATTTCACCGATGATTTCATTGTGCGTGACCGTGAACGGGTAGCAAACCTACCTCGCCGGATTTAATATACTGTGATGGGTTGCCTCACGGCGGACTGTCGCATACGCAACTTCGATTGAGGAAAGTGGGAATTCATTGAGGAGATCCCATTTCACCATGTCATAGGTATCGTGGATTCCGTCCAAGAATTGGAACAATCTAGTTTCTTGGCGAGTCGGGCAAAAGTGGCGATGGCTGCGACGCAAGTCATGGGGTCGGGTTGCCTCCCATCGATTTCACACCAGATCCATTGTAAGGTGGTGTACACTTGTTCAAGGGTTCCCGGCACTTGTTGTTGTCAGTTTACTCTGACCGTAAAGTCGTAAATTTGTAGCGAGTCGCTACCGCCACTGTAGGTGGTGGCGAGGCCGTCCCATAGGTCCTTTGCCGTAGGGTACTCCACATAATTGATCACTAGGTCCATCTTGATGGATTGGAGGATCCACGAACATACCGCGAGATCTGTTTGTTCCCATTTTGGGAACTTTGGGTCTCCTGTGTTTGGGGACGAGGGTACGCTAGTGATGCGGCTGGGGCGACCCCTTCCTCCAATGACCATACACATTAATCGTGCCCACGGTGAATAATTGTGGTTGTTCAACTTCATTGTCACGACCGCTGGTTGGTTGTTGTCGGGTGGATTCATCTGTTTCAACAGATTTGTTAGTCGAGTAGATAGATTTCCACGGATCTGATTTGCCCCTGGATCTGTCGGAGAATCCTTGCTCTCCTTGGAGGTTGCTAGGATTGGGGTGTCGACGTGACCTTCGTCTGACACAATTTAGCAGGTGGATGGTCCAATAGGTAGATGATGAGTAATTTGATCAAAACCCTATGGCCGATCCTGCTCTTATACCATGTTTTCTTTGTAACAAAAACGTTTGTTTTTCTATTTTTTGTTATATCATTTGTTCTTGTGTTACATGTATTTATAGGAGAGTTATAATTAGTTGGATAACTAAGCTAAGGATTCTGGTAGTTAAGGAAAGAGTCAAGGTTTGAATCTTTCCTTTTACATTGTTACCGAAACCCCTCATTAATTATCTCTAGTCTAACATATCGCAGCTCAACGCATCCTCGTGCTACATTTATCAATTCATGTTCTATCATGCCATCCTCCCGGCATTCTTAATTTCTGATTTCTAGAGTTTCGGACATCTTTCAGCAAGAGACAATCAAGGGCGGAGGGAGGGGAGGCTAGGCATGGCCCTAGCTCGGCCTGCCTCCTCCACTTTAAATACTGACAATTGAAATAGACAAGCAATCATCATCCTTCTCATTGAATGTAGTTGAAGATATTTTTGATGCTAATCTGGTGCTCTGCATACTTAGTTGTTTTAGGTCCAAGAGTAGTTTTAAATTGGTGGCTGTCCAATAATTTATGAGCTTTATTTTTTTGCTAAGGCTTGAAGCAATTTTTCTCATTTCCAAATTGCTCTAAATGAAAAAAATAGCTCCAGTCTTCTAATATGCCAGATCTTCCGAACTAGTAGTATAAAACAGCAAGAAGATGATAGTTTTTTATTCCATATTGTTCGTATATTTTCTGACTTTATGATAAAACTAAATTATTTTGCAGGATAGTTTTATTTACGCCCCTAAAACACATTGTTTCCTAAATGTTTTTTATTCCACCTCCTTAAAATTTTTTGCTATGTGCACTAAATTTTTTTTAACCCCCCCTAAAAAAATATCCTAGATCCACCCTTAGAGACAATAGTTTCGGACAAGTATCTTGTGTTTGTCTCATCAATAGGAAAATCGTTAGAGATTATATCCTCTCTCTCTCTCTCTCTCTCTTTTTCTTCCTGATAACTTAATCGTCATAAAAACAAACCAAGAAACAAAAGCAAATAAAAGTTAACATAGTACCTCAAGAGTCTCCAAGTGGACAAATCCCTAATAACTCCAAAAGTCTATTTGACTTTTTTTTTGATAGGTAATCAGAGCTTCAGTGCCGCACGTAATCAGAGTAGTGGGAACCCCGACTCTCTGACAACCCACCTAGGCGGGCCCCTATCCCGGTATCCTTCGGGCCCACTAGGCCCTCCGACTAATCCAGAGGTGACAATGCCAGATTAATCCCAATGCAGAAAGCCCCCACTGGGGTCCCACTGACACTTGGCAAGCCAGGTGGCACAGTGGGCAGAAAATTGATCCACAGTGTTCCCATTGGGAATCGATCCCGCTAGCTCTTGGCAAGCCAGGAGGTAGCGGACCGCTGGGACAAGTTGCACTCGGGGTGACCCAATCTTCACAAATTCTAGGCACATCGAATGACAACAGGGAAAATCATGTGCATGTCCTCCTGATCTTGTACATCAATGAATCATATAGATGATGGGAATTCCAGGTTTTCCATTCTCAAAACCTCATCAACTGGGTTGCCTTTGGCTCGTTCATAGTTTTTGCTTGCAATTTGCACGGGAGGAAGTTCATCTTCATAGTCATAAGGACCATCAAGTTTGTATGCATCGAGTAAAACATTGGCCATATAATCCTCCTCCTCATCTTCTTCTTTAGGATCTTCTTCATATGGCTCATTGGGATACATTTAGGTATGCCATACGAAACAATCCACCGCCACCACCATCATCATCATGAGAAACAAGAGTTTCGTGTTCATCAGTAAGTACATCACTTAAGACCCATCCTTCAAACTCTTGGAGTGTTCTACCATTTCAGAAAAATCTAATTAGGCTTGTCATGCTTGACCCATGAATCTTCATGGACACTAAGGATTTGCATTTGTCCCCAATTCATTCCAGGTCTTTAGGTTCTATTTTATCATATCTAGCGTCTAACCGTCGTAGATGGGTCCTCCTCCTAGCGAGTTCCCAAAACCATACTTTAGACCATCGAAGATTTGGTCCACATACAGATTGATATGCCAATTTTTCAATTCACTAAAGAGAATGTACATGTTATATTATTTCCTATTCAAATCAAATTCCTTGAAATAACAAAGTTATGCCACTTTATCTCTTTTTTTGCTATCCTATTTCTAGAAAATCTTGCTTATCATAACAATAATCCAAAAAGATACTTTTTAGAAGAGTTTTCAGCAAAGTTAGAGAGAGAGGCTCGCCTCTCTCTAACTTCCGACCACTGGTCAAGAGAGGTGAGGCCGCAACCCTCTGACGCCCTCCTCGGTGCCTCTTCGCCACGACTCCTCCGTCCCCGTTGTCCCCGCTGAGTCCTCTACCGTGGATCTCAACAGAAACCTCTTCCCGTTGCCGGAAACAACCGAATTTGGCCATTTACTGGTGTCTCCCGACCATTCACCTCCAGATCCGCCAACTCTGTACCAGCTTTCTCCTTCGCTGCGCCACCGTCATTTCCAATGGCTGCTGACTCACCCGCCCAGGTTTCAGATCTGCCAGAAGCTTGGCCATCCACACCCGTTCCTGCCGAGCGTTCTTTTCCAACCCTAATCGTGGCCGCCCGAGACCCGTTTGTGCGCTCTACACGCCATTCCCACACCGTTACCGGTTGTTCTCTGGAAGTAAACAACATCCCCACTTTCTGTCCAGTAACCAGACCCTCTGGTGACTTGTCTTCCAAATCCTGTTGCTGGAGGGGAAACTGATTCTTCGATCGTCGTCGAATGAGGAGCAGATTAGTAGTGGGTGCCCTTTTTAGGCAGATGAATTGAAGAAACCCACCTCCCATGCGTTGGTCCACCGCCCACACGCCGGTGGCTGCCGGCACATTGTCCCAAGAAGAGACAGAACAAAGACATATGCCGCACTGCCCGAGAAGATTTGTCGTCTCGAGGCAATTTTGACCAAAAATTGGGCACAAAGTCAATCTATCCCTATGCTTAGAAATTAAATTTTGATGCCTTATTTGTGCAATATACAGTGTGACGGATCCAACACTATTAGTAAGTGGGTGCAAAGTGTTTTCCAAATAGTCATTCTACAGGTGGGGTGAGGATAAGTAAGATACCAGGAGTTCATAATAGGTGTAAATAAAGTCAATGTTCAGAGTTTAGGAATTCACACGATCGATATTAAAGATATTGAGTATGAATTCTAAAAATGGAAACTTGAAGGCAGATATCAAACTTACTAACCAATATCATTGTACCATCGAGGCATCATGAAAGGATGGCACTGACCTCAGTTTTAAATAAATTTCAATGGCGATTTCGAACGTACTATCTGTTGGACAGTGTTGCAAACCTAGGGACTGTGTAACCCGCCGTAGGCAGAAGTGACGGTCTTTGATAGTGTCCATGTCCTCATCCAACAGCATAAAGAGCAAGATTTTTGTAACGAACAAGGCTATTTGATCAAGATAACTGGAGTAAGAAAATGTCTAGAGCAGAGTAATTGAGAGAATCTATTTTCACAGAGTGAACGAATAAGAAGAGTAATTGGAGGGAAAATTGTTGACGTTGTATTCAATGACTTTCTCTCACCTGAGAGATACATATTTATACTCAACTTTCACTCGTGACTCTTTTCTGTTTATGACAAGATTTGCATGACTCTTGCACTAATAAAAACGTGGACATGACAATAACGAAATATAAGGAAAAACAAGACATGAATTAACTAATCTAAAGACTGGGTAAAATGTTGCAGTTGTCTGTTGACCATTTCCTACGTGGGCCTCTTGGTTTTCTTATCTTCCATCCAATGCCTGCCACGTTGACTAGAGTATTTGGAGACTCTGATTTGTTCGTTACATTACCCTTCGGACTTTGAAATCCTTGCCCACAAGGATAAGTGTGACCAAAGTGTTGTGAGATGAAGGCCACGTCTTCCCAAGAAGTCTGGGAGGGTGAGGATCCATCCCATTGCACCAACCATTGGTTGATAGTTCCTTATGAGCTGGGTATGGTGCGTGAAGCAGTGATGGCAATTGTATAGATCAAGAACTCACCGTTAGGTTGTAAAGTAGGTAGATCAAGGACAACTTCTTCCCAAGTCTTGAGTTTTTCTTTGAGCAAAGACACATGGAAGATGGGGTGAATTTTCGATCCTTATGGCAAGATGATCGTGTGTGCTACTGTCCCAATGCATTCCAAGAATTTGAAAGGGCGTAAAATCTCAGGGACAACTTCATATTCTTTTGAAATTGTACCGAATGTTGACGGTAAGGATGCAGCTTTAAAAAGACATAGTCAACTACTTGGAAGTTGCGCTCAACTCTGCCTTTGTCTGCCGTAAGTTTCATTTTGTTTTGAGCAGCTGCAAGGTTGTCCTTGAGTAGAGACTGAAGTTGTTCCCTCAGTGAAAGGAGCTGGGATGCACTGTCTGGAGTTGAAGAGAGTATTGTGGGTACTGGGAGATGTTTGGCATCATTGCCATAGAGAGCTTTATAAGGAGACATTTTGATGCTTGATTGGTACGAAGTGTTATAACTTGTCCTGATCACAAAGCTAGTTCCCTGCAAATAACTTGTCCATTTCTTCACTGCCAAAACGACAGCAAGAAACTCTTTTTCGTAGGTTGATAAAATTTGATGTTTAGGACCCAAAGCTCTGCTAAAGTAGGCAATTGGCCTTCCATTATGGGTTAAGAATGCTTCAATGTCGTCATCACTGGCATCAACTTCAATGACAAAGGGCTGACTGAAGTCTAGAAGGCACAAAACAGGTGTTGCCATCATGGTGTTCTTCTGTTTCAGAAAGGATTGTTCAGCAAATTCAGTCCAAACAAAGGAGTCTTTTTTTAGCAATTGAGTCAGTGGGTGACTAATGGCACCATAATGCTTGATAAACTTCCTATAATACCCAATCATACCTAAGAAGCCACACAGAGATTTCAAATTACTTGGATGAGGTCAATCCTTCATGGCCAGAATTTTATCCTGGCCTGTGGCAACTCCAGCTAAAGAGATGAGGTGACCAAGGTATTTGATGCTTGATCTTCCAAATGAGCATTTAGAATACTTAGCATACAGTTTATGATTGCGCATAACCTCCATAACTAACTCAAGGTGCTGTATATGATCAATCCAAGTCTTGCTATACACCAATATGTCATCAAAAAAGACCAAAACAAAGCGTCTGAGGAATGGTGCAAATACCTGATTCATCAGGCTTTGAAAGATTGCCGGAGCATTGCATAATCCAAATGGCATGACCAAGAACTCGAATTGGCCATGGTGTGTTACAAAATTGGTGAAAGGGATAGCTTTCTCATCCATCAGAATTTGAAAATAACCAGAACAGAGATCAATCTTGCTAAAAATCGTTGCCCCATGTAATTCATCTAGTGACTCATCAATGATCGGTATTGGAAACTTGGATTTGATGGTGAGGCTATTGATATATCGATAATCCACATACATCCGCCAGCCTCCATCTTTCTTTTTGACCAACAAGACAGGTGAAGCAAAAGGAGAATGACTTCTCCTTATTAAACATGTGTGCAGCAGTTCTGTAACAATGTGTTCTAACTCATCTTTCTGGTAGTGTGGCATGCTGCAGGGGAATTGTTTTTTTGGTAGTGGCCCCCGAGATTAGGGTGATGTGGTGCTCAACTACTCGGGTTGGGGGTAGAGAAGATGGTTCTTGAAATAAGTCATCAAAATTCTGCAGTATGCTGTTAACCTATTTTTGAAAATCAGCATTGTCCTCCTGAGTAACCTCTTTTATCCGTGTGCAGGAGCTCTTGTGATCAATGTGGATAGTGGTGTTACTTGTGTCCCTAGTGTGTA
Source organism: Pinguicula moranensis (assembly GCA_028565015.1). Classification (NCBI taxonomy): domain Eukaryota; kingdom Viridiplantae; phylum Streptophyta; class Magnoliopsida; order Lamiales; family Lentibulariaceae; genus Pinguicula; species Pinguicula moranensis. Next base: position 10,310 of record JAOWBN010219426.1, on the reverse strand, counting down.
AGTCCATCATGGACAAACATACAAACCTTGTATCATCCTACACTTCAGCACAAGACACTCTACCATTAACAGCAATTGAACCGCTATTGATGAGCTTTGCCATACCTTCAGGTGTAATATACTGCAACTCAACAACAATTTTTACTGCTTGCAAGGGAATAGGCGTAGTGTCACTAAATAAGGTGACTATCATGCTCTTGTAATCATAAAGCACAGGTCCATGGAGTTTCAACCAATCTCCCCCAACAATAAGATCATATCTGCGTAGGGAGAATGTTATGATCAAGTAAAGTGTCTACCTTGGACTGACCATTGAAAATCCTTGCAAATGGATGTATTGGGGCTTCGAATGCCATCAGCCACTTTGACCATCATTGGTGGAGCTGATTCTAAAGAACGGTTCAATCGAGTTGCGTAGTTATGATCAAGGAAACAGTGGAAATTACCTCCATCAATGAGGATTTGGAGTGACTTCCCTTTGTGCCAACCTTTGAACCTATAAGTGGTGAAAGAAGTACTACCACAAATTGAATTGATGGAAAGGGTATCAGACATATGAGTCAAGTAGCAATGGCTCCTCACGTGGAGTTTCAGGATCAATCATGTGTAATGAAAGTTCCTCAGTATCCTTCTCTCCGTGTAGACAATAAAGCCGAGAGGTGCATTTATGGCTTGGAATGAATGGAGATCCACAACGAAAACACAACTTATTGTCTATCCGTTCCTTCATCTCATCAGCAGATAGAAATTTTCTACGATTTGGAGGTGGTGCAGCAGGAGGCATGGTTTTTGGAGGAGTAAAAACTCTGGAAGTACCTTGAGGAACCAACTTCATAGTTGTGCCAGTGGTCACAGTATCGATCATGGTGAGGACAGTGTCTTCTTGTAACTTAGCAATTGATATGGCTTCTAGCAAGGAAGTAGGGTGCTTTGATCTGACAGCTGAATTGAGAGCTGGCAGGAGGCTTCCGATAAATTTTTCCATAAAGAAGGACTCACCATAATCTGTACTTAAAAGGATCATGACCGTTGTAACCAGAGCATCAAACCGTTGCATGAAGTCGTGTAAGGATTCCTTAGCTCCTTGCTTTAAACACATGAATTCTTCCAAGATGGAGTTTGGATTGCTTCTATCAAATCGGATCAATATAGATTGCATGAAACTTGTCCAATCTATTGTTTTGCTAAAAGGCAAGCTGCGAAACCAATAATCGGCGTCCCCTTCAAAGTGAACCTTTGTGAAGTCCACACGTTCAGCAAAAGTAATTCCAGTATAGATGTTAAAGAACCCTACTGCCTGCTCAATCCAGTAGCGCGGGTTGCGACCATCAAACTTTGGGAAGTCCATAAATGGAATTTTGGCCCTACGACCTCGATCAAACTCATCGCGCCCGAACTCGTCTTGCTCAAATTGGGTATTAGCAGTCACATGTATACGAGTATTGACCCCCCTGGAGGCCTTGCTACCTGAGTATCCATGAGGTGGACCCAAGACAAATTTGCCTGAGTCAAGTCTTGCTAGCTTCTCATTGAGAGATTTGACATGTTGTTGTAAGTTTTGATTCTGGAGATTCAGCGAATGTTCAGTTTTGAACATTTGATTTTTGCATATCATCGTATTGCTTTGCTGTTTTTCTTATTTCAGCAAAAATCATTTCCAACAACTTATGTTGGGAACCATCTTGGAGGTTTGGAACAAATTGACAATCTGGTGGTAGGGGTGGTTGGTTGGAGGAAGACCCTATAGGATCATTCCCCTTTTTGAGTGATGGATCAGTAATAGGGGCAATGTTTTGAGGTTCAGGGATAGGGTGGTGTGTTCTCGTCATTTGGTGGATTCGGACCGCTCTGATACCAATTGTAACGAACAAGGCTATTTGATCAAGATAACTAGAGTAAGAAAATGTCTGGAGCAGAGTAATTGAGAGAATATGTTTTCACAGAGTGAATGAAGAAGAAGAGTAGTTGGAGGGAAAATAATTGAAGTTGAATTCAATGCCTTTCTCTCACCCGAGAGTTACATATTTATACTCAACTTTCACTCGTGATTCTTTTCTGTTTATGATTCTTGAACTAATAAAAACGTGTACACGACAATAGCAAAATACAAGGAAAAACAAGATGTGAATTAACTAATCTAAAGACTTGGTAAAATGTTGCAGTTGTCTGTTGACCATTTCCTACATGGGCCTCTTGGTTTTCTTATCTTCCATCCAATGTTTGCCACGTTGACTAGAGTATTTGGAGACTCTGATTTGTTCGTTACAATTTCGCTCACGGTAGGACGAGGGAAGGAAGAGTACATGATTACCATAACTTTCGCTAATTGAAGTTGGCAAAAGGATTCTCGTTGGAGCGTGAATCACCACTGGCGCCGATCTGGATCTCTCTGTCGGGACTACCATTGCAATTCTATCGCACAAATACACTACAGGTATTTGCTTCACTCTTTGGTCGCTACCTTGGTGTTGATAATATGACCCTGCATAGATCATGAATTGAGAAAGCTAGGATATGCCTAGAAATAGACCTATCTAAGGAACCATTGGACATTGTGGGTATTAGACTTGGCTCCTATGGAATTCGTTCCAAAAAGTAGAATATGAAAGGCGATGATCTTATTGCTCAAAATGTTGGAAGCAGGGGCATAACTCTGGTGAATGTTTGCCAGTGAAAGGGAAATAAACTCTTGTGGAGAAAAAGAGGAACTAAAATATGGAAAAAGAAAGAGGGACAATCGGTCGGTCAGGTTATACAGCCTCCTAAGTCCTTCGTCCAGAGGACGAATACGGGGGAGAAAAACAAGAAAAGTTTGGAAGCAGGCACGAGTAGGCGTGGTGCTGAGACCTTTGCTGCACAGTCGACCAGCCCAAAATTGAAAGGAACTGGAGTGACCTCGGGGATGGAAACTAGATATGCAGATGTTAGGAAAAGGAAAATTGGAATTCAAGCAAGAGAAGAGCAACCGTCAAATAGAAAACCGGATGAGGATTTGGCTCGGCGGATAAACTTGAATGAAACAGTACTAGATGGTGGACCTGACCAGGGTTGTAAATGGAATTGGGCTTTTTCACGAACATGGAAAAATTTAGAAAGCCGTGTACCCCTGCCCCCGGGATTTGGACTTGGAGTCCCCGGAAATAGTCGTCATTGATGGTTTGATCGCCTGTTTGGACTTAAAACCAGGATCGGAACTGGAAGATGAAGATAGTATTACCACGCGGGATGCTGAGAAAGCCTATGAATCATATGCTAAATCCCAGGGGATACACGGAATTTTAGATTTCTTAGCATGTGGATTAGATTTAAATCGTTCAATAGAGGTCAAGGAACATTGGTTCAAGGTGAGCCACGAAGATAGGATGCTAAATCTCGAAAAAACAAAGTTGAAAAAAAATGAAAACGAAGCTCAGATAATCGAATAGATTTTCATTTGGAAGAATAAATGCCAAGATCCAGCAACCAGAACAATAGGCAGAACAAATAGAAGGGACCTACAGGAGGAGTTTGATGACTGACTAGATGCGGAACTTATGGACATAAAGGCAGAATTAAGTGAGTGGGAGAATTGGGAGCTGTCCATGCTAGAACAGGTGGAAAAAAAGAAGTGGATAATGGGGGGTGGAGGTAGGAATTCAAAGCTCTTCCATGCCATAATCAACACCAAGATGAAAAAATGGATCATAAATCATATGGTACTCCATGATGGGAGAATCCTGGAAGGGCCTTGAAGGGTGCACGAGGAAACGGTCAAGCACTTTGAAAGTATTTTAGACCCTGGAGAGACATCATGAATGCATTACGATCTAACAAAGTTATTTGACCATCAAATCAATAGTAGAGAGAATTAAAGGATTTGTATGACCCCTTTGTAAAAGAGATTAAGGAAGCTTTGTGGTCAATTCCAGGAAATAGTGTCCCAAGCCCCAATGGCTTTGGATCTGATTTCTTCAAATTCAACTGGCAATCACAGGATAAGACCTAGCGGAGGCTATTCAGACATTTTTCTCTGATGTTGAATTTCCAATAATGTTCAATTCCAACTTGTTGGTATTGATTGCCAAAGTCGAAACCCAGTTAGTTTCGGCTAATTCAGACCTATTAGCCTCTGCACAGTTATCTACAAGGTCCTCTCAAAAGTTTTAGTGAGCATGCTATCAAGTTGTATTGAAAAATTGGTCTCCAAAGAACAAGGGGCCTTTGCTCAGGGCCAAAATATTTTGATCATATAATGCTGGCACAAGAACTCACACAAAGTATAAACAAAAGCATTCAGGTGGAATATCATGATCAAACTAGATATGGCAAAGGCGCATGATAGAGTCAACTGAAATTTTCTAGGATAAGATTTCACGGCTAAGGGCTTTAACGAAGAGGCTAGGAACATTTTGATGAGATGTGTTAAGGAGTAATTGTTTTTAGTCCAGATGAATGGAACAACTCTGAATTTTCTTTTATTAGGGCAAGGGCTTTGATTCGACAAGGGAACCCGCTATCCCCCAACCTATTTATCCTTATGCAAGCCCCCCTGTCAAGGTTGATTCTAAGGGAGTTTAGAAGGGGAACAATAAAAGACATTTACCACCGAATTGATACCGACATACTTTCTCACTTGATGTACACAAATGATGTGTTATTGTTCCTTGGTGAAGATAGAAGATCCTTGTGAAACTTTGTTTTTGATAAGCTAAGGTTTATATATATATGTAATATAGGTTTATTTACAATAGGATCAAAAGGAAAAGAGAAAAACAAAAGAATTATGGACCACTATAGGTCATCCACTAGTTCGTATCTTTGATGTTGAGCTGTATGTCATGCCTTTCCTTCGTGCCCTTCAGTATAGACAATGGTGATCTTGTATATGGCTCACCTAGCGTCATAGTAGAGATCCTTATGAAACTTGACTAGGATATTGGATGATTACTACTCATGTTCCGGACAGAAGATAAACAAGGCCAAATCAATGATATTCTGTTCAAATAAAATCTATAATGCGAGGAGTGCAGTTATTATTCAACTAATAGGGTATAGGGTAGGACAATTTCCCAAAAATTACTTAGGGGTGTCCCTGTTTACAGATAAGGTTGATCGCACTATTTTAGAGCCTCTGTTGATTAAGATCAATAATAAAATAGTTGGATGGAAAATAAAGATGCTATCAAAAAAAAAAGGAGGATTATATTGATTAAGCATGTCCTTTCAAGCGTCCACATCCATACCCTGTCAGTCATGAGGATTCCCAAAAAAATCTTGGATGAAGTAAGATGAAGGCTTGCAAATTTCCTATGGGGGGAAGAGAAGGGAAGCCGAAGATGCACTGGAAAGCGTGTCATAGGATCTACAAGCCAACGGAAGAAGGCGGACTAGGTATAAGGGACCTAAAAGAGGTACAAAAGGCTATGACAATGAAGGTGTGCTTTAAGCTTCTGATGGAACATAGTCTATGGAGTAAGTAATTTCGCGCCAAATACAACAAATGGGAACACATTCTAATTAGAGAGATCAGAGGAACCGACTCCAAATTTTGGAAGTATGCCATGAGTATGAGGGCGGAAGTGGTGGAGAATCTTAAAATCATTGTGAGAAAAGGCAATTCATTATTTTGGTTCGACAAATGATTGAGTTTGGGTCCTCTGGCGACAAATGCGGCTCTTGTGATAAATAAAGAAGCCAAGGTGAAAGAGTTTTGGTAAGCTAACGAATGAAACTTGGAGTAGGTGCATGATATTCTGGGACAGAGTAAATGTGAGAAAATTAAGCTCACCAAAATCCAAGAGAAACATTCACAAGAAGGGGAGGATATCATCATCTGGGCACCAGAGGAAAAAGGAAAGTTCAGCAAATGATCGACGTGGAGCTGTATTAGATCGAGGGAAAATTAGCAACCAGAATTCACGTACTTTTAGAACAGGTTCCTTCCTCCAAAAATGGCCCTATGTGCTTGACGAGTGTGGCAGAATTCCCTACCACTGGATGATAATATTCGAGGAAGGAGAGTGTAGTTATCCTCAACGTGTTGTAACCCTAGACACTCAGAAGGAAATGATGACTTTTTTGGCAGTGTTCTGACGACAACTATATGGAAGAGAGCTACCTTACTTTTTGGTATCCCTCATTCAATTATGCATACATGAAAATGAAGAATGAACCATTGGTTTACTTTTGCTCGAGAGGCTAACCTGAGAGGAGTCTTAGTGGGAATTCTCCCCATTATCATCATGGTGTCTATGACTGAGAAAATGCAAAGCACGATTTGAAGATTCCAGGTATTCTGCGGACCGAATCTGGCAGCAGGTACAATATCTTATTATGGAAATTGTTAATAGTACTTATTTGTATTTGTCTTTGCAGGTACCGGGCCACATATTCTTGAGCAGTTAAACATCCAAGTCAAAAACAAATATGAAACAAGAATTAGAGTGATCACCTAGCAGCCTCCGCCGACATGATGGATAAAGATAAATTGCAATGATAGTTGTCTTGGAGATTTCGTATCATCGGGTGGTGGAGGAATAGTATGAGATGAAAATGGACATTTCCTGGCTGCTTACTCTCAGTATCTTGGGATAGGAACAAATAATAGTGTAGAGCTCCATAGCATCGAAAGCAATCAATTTCTACAAAGAACAATGATGGAGTTACATAGTCATAGAATCTGATTTGATGCTGTTGGTTAACTAGATTCGTCAAAAAAATATGTGACATGGTACCTCTAGGAGTATTGGGATGAACTTATGCAAACATTGGTGGGGCTGCACATAGTGGTGCAGTACCAGTTAAGGGAAGCCAACAGTATTGCAGATGCTCTTGTGAAGCAAGGATCTACATGGGTAAATCAAAGCACTTTCAATGAAGCACAGTTGTCCAAGGAAGACATGGGAAGATTTAGGCTCGAAAGATGGAGATTATCATATTTCAGACGAAAGTAGAAGTATCATGGTCCTATGTACTAGACGTCCCAAAAAAAGACGGGGAGGACACTACTGACCAAGTGTGGGTCTACAAATGACAAAGATGAAGCTTGGGTAATCTACGAAAACAAAGATGCAGCTGAAGCTTTTATTTGAAATCTCTACAACTTAATCTGCATGGTGAGATTAAAGAAAATAGTTATTTCTCGAATTAGGCCAATAAATCAGAGTTACGTACAATCGATTTCATGAAGAATTTGGTGTTTTGTAACTACTTTGGCCTTCACCCAAAGAAAATAAATTAAATGGTATATTTTATATATAAAAAAAGGTTAGATTCTATAATTTTAATAGGCCCATTAGTAACTTGTGGAAATGAGCTGGTGCCACAATTCCCGACTCGCACCGAATCCCTCACTCCCCACCCCATTGTCCTGGCCTCCTATGTAGAATTTCTAGACCACAACATAACTTGAAAGATATTGTCCGCTCTGGGCCGAAGCCCTCACGGGTTTGTTCTTGGGGCTGATATCTCCAAAAGGCCTCTTATCAAGTTATGTTTGGTAATTCTATTTAAATCCTTCTACAACTTGGGTTTCTAATCCGTGTGGGACAAATTCCTCTCAACACTCCCCCTCAAGTTCAACTGGGCATACCTTGTTGAGACTTGACATTGGACCCCACCTCCGGGGCACGCACTACTCGGCAGCGACTCACTACGGGGGGGCCTTCTCCGGGCATGCACCTCGCTGGGGCACGACCCACTACGGGGGAGGCCCACACGGTAAACCTTGCTCCAATACCATGTAGAATTTCTAGACCCTAACATAACTTGAAAGATAGTGTCCGCTCTGGGCCGAAGCCCTCACGGGTTTGTTCTTGGGGCTGATATCTCAAAAGGCCTCTTATCAAGTTATGTTGGGTAATTCTATTTAAACCCTTCTACAACTTGGGTTTCTAATCCGTGTAGGACGGATTCCTCTCAACTTCCTAATTATTCTTTTTTATTATTTTGATGTTCACGAGATTGCCATTTCAAGGAGATTCCTACCCAATATTCTCATGTCAAAATTCAGTGACGAGGATTATGGACTTGTCCGCATTCAAGCTACGTAAACGGCTCGCAAATAAAAAAAACATGTCAAAATTGTATTCCCAAGCAAAAAGAATGATGGTAGGATGAGCCTGCCAATACTTTTGTACTTGTAACTGAGAAGATGGAAGCACTATTGGAAGTCCATAAATTGACATTCTAACAATATTAGTATTTGAAATGTTTTGGGTGCTTGCATTCAAGCTGAATAAATCCTTTGATCAATCCTAAAAATCATGGAAAATTGTAGGAAAGCATTTATTGCTTGTTGCAAAAGTCAGAAAAACACGCACGTGTTTTACACGTTTTCTGATATGTCAACATCAACAAGTAGTAAAGTACTACTTGAATTGTTCTTCCACTCCTATAAATAGGCTACGTTCTTATTCATTCGATATATGACATATAACAAATAGAAAAAGATATACGAGATTTCTCTGTCTCCCTAGCCACCCACGAGGCATAGGCTTGATTCGTAATAACTTAACGAGACTTTGGTAGACTCGTTCGTTGTTATGATTTGTTACAATTATATTCAATATTAGATCCGTTCTAGTTATTGGATTACAAAAATAATATATATGGGTCTTGACAGATTCCCAGAACACGATGAGTTCTCGATTCTCAGGTCCAACCCAAATACGGATGGTTGGACCTCAAACTAGGGGTGACCAAACGGGTTATCGATCCGGGTATGGCCAATATCTAGTCCCGTCCCGATAAGAAATCTGATTGTATTCGGATAATCGGGACGGTATCGAGTAGTTCCCAAATATCCAAAATTAAGACAAACCTAATTGGGGCAGATTGGGTTCGGGTATTTCCTGAATATCCGAAACTCGAAAATGCATGAAACATGTGAAACTTGCAATTTCTCGTTTGCCACAGTAAACGAATCTAATGCTGAAAGTCTGAAACATACACATATCACTAATTGAAAGTCCCAGGAAGAAAACAAATATAACTGGATTTTAGCCCAGGTATCATCTTAACTAGGAAAATCTAGCCATGATGCTTTTGATCACCTTCAACAACTTCTTTAAAAAAACTCAACTGTAAGCTACAAACACCGAATGAGCTGGGAATGAATTTTCATCGAAGATGACATGTCTTGAGATGTATGTGGTTTGTGATGCTGGATCGAAGCACTTGTAACCACTGTGTTGCGAGCTATAGCCAAGAAAGATGCATTTGGAGCTACGGAACATGAGCTTATGTGTATTGTATGGTCTGAGAAGTGGATAGCATGCACAACCAAAAGTGCGAAATTTATCATAGTCTGGAGGGAAACGAAACAAGCATGCAAAAGGGCTAGTATTGTGAAGTGTAGGAGTGGGCAGTCTGTTTATGATAAAAATGGCAGTTGAACAAGCTTCAACCCAGAATTTTGTGGAAAGACCAGATTGGGCTAGAAGAGTTAGACCCATTTCAACTATATGTCTATGTTTTCGTTCAGCAACCCCATTTTGTTGTGGTGTGTGGGGGCAAGACATTCGGTGAAGGATCCCACATTTTTGAAGAAAGAGTTTGAATTGATTTGAGCAGAATTCTCCCCCGCCATCAGTTTGAAGTGATTTAATTTTGAAGTCAAATTGATTTTGAACCATAGCTCGGAAAGTAATGAAAGTGTGGAAAACATCAGGTTTGGATTTAAGAGGATATAACCATGTGAATTTAGTAAAATCATCGACAAATATCACATAGTAACGAAAACCAAGTTCGGACATAATTGTGGTGGACCACACATCATAATGTATAAGTTCAAGTGGATGTAAAATAGTACGATTTGAAGATGAAAAAGGCAACTGTTTATGTTTTTCCAACTGACAAGGTTCACAAATGGAGCTAAACCGAGACAAGTTGGTACAAGATAACTAAAAATGACTAATGATATTACTAGCAATAGGTAAAGAAGCATGACCAAGTCTTGAGTACCAGATTGATAAAGTGGGTTTAGTGCCAGCCATACCAACAAGAGCATTTTTAACAGTCACAGGAGATGTGTTTGGCAAAGGATGGTGAAGTTTGATGGGGTACATCCCTCCACTACTCGGTCCCCACAGCAGTGTCTGGCCCGTTTTGTTGTCCTTGACAAAGAAACTAGATGGTGTAAATATAAAATAGCAATGATTGTCAACACATAATTTATAAGCTGAAAGAAGATTGGCAGATGCATTTGGACAATGAAGTACTTTAGATAAATGCAAAGATCTAATAGGATTTGTGATGTGTAGTGTACCAGTGTTCAATATTTCGAGACCTGTACCATTACCAACAGCTACAGAGTCTGATCCAGAATAGAG
>JAOWBN010219417.1:0-13321 GCA_028565015.1 Pinguicula moranensis | reverse complement strand
GTCGTCGCCCGCCTATCCAATTAACAAAAAACAAGTTGCACCAACAATCGTACGCAAGAGCTGCAAACATGGTTGTGATGTTATGAATCCATGCAGCAGAATAGATTAATCAAAGAAAACCAATATCATGAATGATAAATGAAACATTTATTGAGCAATGCATCTGCACAAGAAATATAGGAAAAGGCATAGAACAACTAAATTAATTCTTACAGATTTTGCTCTTAAAAAAAACCCATAAAGAAATTCAAAGTGATACTGAATCTTGAAACGAACATATAATGGATGCGTGATGCCAGAACCATTAATTCATTATGCGTGATGATTTGGATAAAGATATTTGAAACACATATTTTCGAGATGGTCTTTCCATGTGGAAATCCCCAATCTAATAGCGAGCGGAGCAAATATTTCCAGTGTTTCTTTAGCAATCCTTTGATGTTTGATCAGCGGCAATGCATCCAAAGTCATCATATTATGCAAACGATCAGCCAGCTTTATTAATACAGCTCTGGCATCAACCATTGCAAGACACATGGTATACCCCATGATTACACAAAGTTGGTTGAAAATAAAGCAAACAATAAAAGCACTATCCTTAAACAAGCACACCATATTAACAAAGAACTCCAGTAAGTCGGCAAAAATAACAGGTTGAAAATAGAGAAATCACATGTCGTTCAACCACTGAATATCTTATGTCAAATAATCTATTCAAGAAGAGAGAAAGTTATTCGATTCAGTTTCTCTAACCCCTTCCATTAAATCAGACACTTCAGCTCCAAATAACTGTGATATATTGTCGTATGTCACAAAAGAATCATCAAGAGTGTCTTGCAAAAGCAACCACTGTCATCAAGAAGTTCAGATCGGGAGAATTGATGGAGGGTTTCTCCCGATCGAAATGAAATAGCAAGTAAAATCGGCTTACATCTAAATCCGTAATGTTGCTCCAGTTTCTCCAGACAAGACGAGAAGATGAGCGGCGAGAAGATGAGTTGAGAAGATGAGCGGCGAGAAGACGAGTGGAGAAGATGAGCGGCGAGAAGATGAAGGTCGAACTTCGATCTTGTTTTTCTTCCGGCCAGATCGACTTCGCGCGGCTTACATCGAGGGTTTTGAGTCCAAATCGCGAAAACTCATTCTTTCCATCCTGGCCGTTGAAATCAATGGCCAGGATGGAATGTCATGGATAATGTCACAAAGAGTGTCACCCGAACGGCCCCCATATATATATATATATATATATATATATATATTCTTACAAATTATAAGCAAGTTGTATATATTTTTCTTTCAAATTGTACAGGTGGCATATATTATTCCGAGTTTAAGAATACAAAATTTAGAATTATAAAAATATAAATTTATAACTTATAAATACAACATTTACATTATAAAGTTAAAAAAATAAACTTATAACTTATAAATTTATAATTCATATTCATATCTTAACGGCCTCTTTGTTTAATTATAAGGGTAAGGCCGCGTACATCTGACCCCCCAAACCCCAACTTAGTTGGGAATATACTGGGTACATTGTGGATTGTGGATTCATATCTTATGCTAAGTTTATAAGTTATATATATATATATATATTTATAAGTTTATACTTTACAGTTCATAAATTATGTTTATAAATTTATATAAACTTGTAATTTATATTTCAAACCCTAAGTTTTACAAGTTTATATAAACTTATAACTTTGTAACTTAATAATATAACTTATAAGTTTTGTAACTACAAATTTAATGTCTTATAAACTTAGGGACTAGGGTACAACTAATTATTAAGGTGTAAAGTTACAACTTTAAACTTATATGTATAGCACGTAACTTATATATATGCATCATAAGGTTATAAATATATACCCCAAGTTTATAACTTTGTATATACTTATAAGAATGACCCGCTCCAAACTTTGTGAACTTATAAACTTAGGGTACGAACGGAATTTAGTTTATACTTTATGGTTCACACATTAAGTTTATAAGTTTATAAATTTTAGGGTTTAGTTTAGGTCTTAGAGTTTATTTAAGGTTTAGGAGCTACGACCTAAATCTTCAACTAAACCCTAAAATTTATAAACCTTAAAGAAGCATTTAGACTTTAGAGATTTTAGAAATGAGTTAATTTTTTTTTTTTTTAAAACGAGCAGGTTAAAACAGTTAAAACAGATATACATTTATATAAACGGGTTAAACGGATATATGTTTATATAAACGTTTTGAACGGGTAAAACGGATTAAAATGGTTTAATACGTTATTTTTTTTAAAACGGGCGGATACTTGCGCAAACAATTTTTAAATTGTACTGCCCACTTAAAAACGGGTGAATACAGCTTTGAGTTTATACAAAATGGGCAGATACGAGTTTGGGCCATTTAAAAACTGATTTGGTCCGGTTTCAAGGTGCACTCGGACCACCCGTACGCCAAACTCTATCGCCCAAGTCCTGGATCCGGCACAAAAAAAAGCACGCCAGGTCGCAACCTGGCGTGCTAGCAGGCCGACAGGTTGGTAGGCCGTGCTCGGGTCATGAAAATATGATCCGTTGGCACGGTAGGTTGGAATACAATTCCGACTCGACTGGTTGCACTAACCTGACCCGTCAAATTTTAAAAAAAAAATGTAAGCCGACCCCACTATGTCCGGCCCACCGATAATCTGCTGTGCTCACGGGTCGGGCACAGCCTAAATTAAAGAAAGAAACCAAACAAAAATATTTTTTTAACAATTTAAAAAACCCGGCACGCGGCCTTTTGGGCCTTTCGATCCCAAAGTGCCAAACGAGATTTGAAAAAAAAATACTTTTTTTTTAAAAATCCAAAAAAATCCTGCAGGCTGCATGTGGGCTGCCGGGCCCAATGGCCTAAAAATTTAAAAAAACTTTACAAATTTCAAAAAAATCAAATTTTTAATTTGAATTCTAGGCCTATAAGTAGACATGGCTAGGTTCATTTTTTTTAACACTAAACTTAGTTATTATCTTATTCACTAATCTTACAAGTATTATCTCGCGCAATTTCATTTTTGTTCATTTTCTTTCAAAAAATTTGTATTCTATTCGTTTTATACTCCGCTTATGTCGAAGAGAACTATTGTTTCTCTACATGATTTCGAAGCTGATCTTAATTTTGATATTTTGCTTGAGATGAGTTTCAATTTGGTTGGTTCGAGAACACTACCGGGTTTGGAGGCGAAGCAGGCAGTAACACCATCTTCTACAACGACTCGTAGTAGGCATGCAAACTAATGAGCAAGTTCCTCCGCCTCCGCCTTCGATGGCTCCGCAAACTAATGAGCAAGTTCCTCCTCAAAACATAAGTAATTCCCGATGTACCTTTCAAGTATCGAATAGTCCAAAGAGCAGCTTCCATGTGGTTTATCTATGGTTTGTGCATAAACTGACTGATAACTCTGAATGCATATGCTATATCTGGACGAGTATGAGCCAGATATATGAGTTTTTCGACCAGGTATTGGTACCATGTCTGGTCTGCTAGCCCTGCCCCTTCTATAATTTGCAACTTTTGGTTCAGCACTGCAAGTGTATCAACCAGTTTGCAATCCACGAGTCTTGTTTCAGCGAGTAGATCTAATACATACTTTCTTTGAGAAATAAAGATTCCTGTTGATGTTCGTTGGACTTCTATTCCCAAAGAATATTTTAACTTGCCAAGATGTTTCATCTGGAATTCATTGAATAAGTTTGTTCTCAACTTTGATATTTCGTTAGAATCGCTACCTGTAATCACCATATTGTCCATATAAATAATCAGACACATGATTAGCTCTCCTCTTCGCTTTATAAACACGGTATGATCTGCGTGCTCTATTTTTACCCATATTTTTTCATAGCTAGTGTGAACCTTCCAAATCAAGCACGTGGTGATTGTTTTAATCCATATAAGGCTTTATTCAATCTACATACCTCATTATCTTGGAACTCATCTTGAAAGACAAGTGGTGTATCCATGTATACTTCCTCCTTCAGATCTCCATGCAAGAAAACGTTCTTTACATCAAATTGATGTAAGGGCCAATCAAGATTAGCTGCAATAGAAAACAGTACTCGGGTGGTATCGATCTTTGCTACCAGAGAGAATGTTTCAGAGTAGTCAATCCCATATGTCTGGGTGAAACCATTTGCTACTAGTCGGTCATTATGACGCTCTATAGATCCATTTGTTCTTCGTTTGATGGTAAACACCCATCGACATCCAACTGGTCGTCTGCCTCGCGGGAGTTGACATATGTCCCATGTACCATTCTTAGTCAGTGCCCCCATCTCTGGCTCCATAGCTTTTTGCCACTCGGGTGCTTGAGGAACTTCTTGAGTATTTCTGGTTAACTTCTCTGAATAAACAACAGCTAAAAACCTACACTTGTACTCCCCTATCATGATTGATAGGGTATCATGTAGATCCGTGCATATGATCAGGTTCATAATGCCTTGGAGGTATCCCACAAGTGCTTCGTGGTGGTAACTCTCGTCGTACCTGTACTGTATCCAAAATCTCATCAGACCTGCCAAGTGAGTCTACATCGAAAGTCATGCCATGCGGTGATGAGATCAAGTTAGATATACTAACCTCAGGAATATCAGTCCGAGAAGACAAAATTGGGTTGTTGATGTGATTAGGTACTGAAGTGGTGCTTTGTTCTATTTCAACTGGGGTAACCCGGTGGTTTCACCATCGGACTCTTTTTGGGCTATCAGCAGGCATAGCAGGTTGTGGTACAGGCAGAGCAGATGGGATGTCTACTAACCAATCCAGCGGATCACAAGATGTCTCTCCATGAATGGAGGATTGGGTGTAGTAATACTTAGTCTACATCGAAAGTCATGCCATGCGGTGAATAGATGTTGTACAAGCTCTTATGTCTGCCTGACAGACAATGGTAAGAAATTCCTCTAGCCTTCTGCGCCAGCTCAAACTTTTCCAAAGAAGAAGTTATCAGAGCCTCATCTAGACTTTGTCTCTGTTGTCGAGTACTTTTACTTGATGGCTCTGCCGCCTTGAACTTGGTATTATTTCAATGTCTGGTTTAATAAATTGCCCTATGGATTATGCTGTTTTTTTAGGCCACTAAGATTGTTTTTCCTGTGCTATGTTTTTATTTTTCATTACGTATTTGCTAACTGATACAGGTGGTCAATGCCAGGGCCCAGGGGAACCGCCAGTTATATTTATATTTACTTGTATAGGTTGTATATCTGTTAAACAAGTTATATAAGTAGATAAATTTTAACATTCTTGATATTTAAATTAGCCAACAAGATTCTCAGAATCTGCAGGATCATTCGAGAATTTATCCCGTATTCTTGAAGTCCCAAAAAATTGGGACTTTAGGATGGGAATGAAAATTATCCTAAGTCTCATTTTTAAAATTGGGAAAATAAATGGGAACATGACAATGGGAATGGAAAGAAAACGGGAATTTGAACTATCTTATGATATGTAATTAGCATCCCAATGAAATCCATAACAAAATGAGAGGTAGAATCAAGTCACAGTGTTTAGTGACTTGTTCTGACTTTCTGAGAAAGTTTCCTTTCTTCATTTTTATCCAACTATCTAAACTATAAACTTTTTTTCCCAATAAATATCCATAGATTACAGACAAGCCTCTAGGTGCAGTGCTAGTACCAATAGTAGAAACTCTTCCACACCTCGTCAACAACAAATGTAATGACAGAAAATTCATTATCCCCAAAACTGATGCTATTAGAGTACAATGACTAAACTATTAAAAAAAAAAGGTCAACGAAATGACAACCATTCTGAAAAACATTGACAATAAGGAGGTCGAAAATCACAGTCGTTCAAAATAGGCAGACAGCCGAAGCAGACCTGTATAATCGGGTTCCGCTGGTCGCAGAAATAATACTCCACAGAGAGAACAACATCCGTCGAATGGCGAGAGTGAGATGAGACAGCGTGTAGAGAGTAGAGACACTAACGGCACGAAGAAGTAAAAACCCTAGGCTACAAAAACAAGTGCGACGGCGAAGTGCGAGACAGCGAGAATGAGAAATGAGAAGACAACGTGTAGACGTGTAGTTTTAACTCTCATATATATATATATATATATATATATATATATTTTAATTTACTTAATAATTCGGGTAATTCTCAATCCCGAACCTATAATTCCCGTTCGCGTCCCGAAATAATTTCGGGACCTGTACCCTTATTCTCGTTCCCGGATCGGGTACTAAAATTCCCGAGAAGTTCAGGACCACGGAATTCGGGATCCCGAATTCCATGGTCCAATTTGTCCATGCCTACTGGCGTATATTTCTTTGTTACAATAAGACAACCAAGACCAAGCATATGAAACCCTAGGGTCGAGTAAACTTTGTCCCTCAAATTTTATTTCCTCGAACAGAAAGATAAATAAATAGAAATGACGGGTGTTATATTTAATACCTTGAATTTGTTATGAGTTACAAAAAAAATACAACTAAACAAATAAATAAAAACATAACTAAAATATGTAGAGAAGAGAGAGAAGTAGATCATTTCCATTAATCCAAGTGCATAATACAATGGAGATTTCACCTCCATTTATAGAGGAAAATGTAATAAAATATCACATAAGGTATACAATTGTACAACAAGTAACACATGAAATATCAACCATAACACTTAGAACATTAATCATACACTTGGAACATTAATAAGGACACTTAGATAATCAACCATGACACTTATACATACAAAGGAAATTCACTTGAACATAATATTTACAACACTCCCTCTTGAATTTTATTGTATTAAGAATATATATTATCAGAATTTTATAAGAAAAAATTCAGTGGAAAAAATTATAATGAAGAAAAAAGAGTACAATATTCGTATTTTGCCTTGATATGATAGCTTGTTAAAAACCTTGCTAAAAAAAAAACCAGTGATTTTTTTTTTAGCCAAGTGAAAGAGTACAACGCAGATTTTATCTCCCCATGAAGACTATTATTTTATGTCTTTTAGGTGACATACTCCAACCTTGTGCCTCAACTTTTCAAAACTCAAAGTAAATAAAGATTTAGTAAATAAATCTATTAAATTGTCGAACGAATTTGTCAAATGCTAATGCCACATTGTTACTGAAGGTCATGAGTGAAGAAAAACTTTGGTGATATATATTATTCCATCACCTTTAATAAAACATTCTTTTAATTGTGCAATGCAAGCAGTATTATCTTCAAAAATCACAATCAATATTTCTTTCATTCAACTTAGTCCACATATATTTCAAATATATTGAGTGATTGACTTTAACCAAACAAGTGCAACATGATGTTCAACAGTAAAAGCTTGTGATGTAAATTCACCAACATTATTCAAACGAATTTTCTTTATTGAAAAATTTGAAAAATAAGCTTGCAAATGAATTATTTGTGTAAGTAATCTTGCAAAAATTAAATTACGAGTAGACAATAAACATACATGTGACCATCTAGTTGATACATTAGTCAATAGCATGAAATATCTAGATGGACCACATCGTGGATGTATTAGATCCCATATATCGCAATGAATTCTTTCTAAATGATTTAGTGGAAAAATACTATACTTCACATATGAGATATATGAAGTTAATGATATTTTTTTTTCTAATTAGATTACATGCATATAATGCATATCCAATAAAATTACATGCAATGGGTGTTCATATACAAAGAGTTGTATATAATGGTTGAGTTGAGTGGAATGGTTCTACAAAACCATACACCAAAACCGTAGGAGGTTTGAAACCATGTAAACATATATGGTTAGGATTAAAAGTTAATCCACTAACATGGACATGTATTTGCATCTCAAGGCCATGGAAACTCTATAAATACCTTGATACTATCACATGTGTTAGAGTTTATGCATTTGTGGGTTTTAATAGAAGAAAATGAGAAGTTCCCTCTCTACTTTCTCACTCTACCCAAAAGTTTGTAGAGAAAGGGGTGAAAATTTTGTGCAATTTTTCTTCTCATCTTCTTAGACCATAAGTGAGGAGTTAGCACTCTAAACACACATATAAGTTTTATACAAAAGGTCGTATAAACTCCCAAGGGTTGTGGTGATATGGACTACCATTGAGGGTGGATATTTAGGCACCTACAAAAGAGACTACCTTCAAAAGCTTTGTGAAAGCTTCAATGTAAGGTATAACTTCTTGTTAACTCTTGATTTAAATTTATGTAAATCAACATGTACCCATGTGAATGAAACTCTTAGAATATTGTTATGCGCACACTATACCTTGCTTCTATTGCACATTATGATCATATGGCATGTAGTGTAGCAAAGAGTTCCAACAAGTGGTATTGGAGCCATCATGCTGATTCTTGAATTACATGCAAGATATATTACATAGCTTTCATGTTAGAAGACAAACAATAATGAACATGTGCATATTGCATGCATGTTTCTTGAAGTTTGCATCTTAAAATCTTAACTTTGATTTTGAGATCAAATCTTGGGGTAGTGAAAGGTGCACGTTTTAGGTCCTCATTGATGTTGTAGAAGCATAAGTAATTGTTCAAAATAACTAGAGATTAAACCTTAAAAGGCCTTAAAAACCGTGGCATGGTTTGGAAAAAATTTGTCCAAACCCGAGGCATGTATGAGCAAATTCTTGCTCATGCACACTACTACATGTTCATGAATAAGTTGCATGTTATGATTCTTGGTAGTACTCTAACTTTACAAGTTTTTATTTAATTAATTGTGGTTGATCATGAACTAGAGTCCAATAGGATTGTGTTTTTTGTAATAATTGTTATTACATAAATTCTTGGAAGAATGTTTGTAATAGTTACATTCATATTTATAATATAGCTTGCATATGTCTTTCTAATATTCTTGATGTAATTCTCTTCCCATCCCACCCCCGCAAATGTTACTTGGGGTTTCTCAAAGAATGTAATGTACATTAGTCTAGTGAGAGGTAAAATGTGAGAATTATGTTAGGAATTATGTAAACTCAAAAATGGAGTGGACCCAACAAGGTGGACATGCAAGGAGTTGCATGTCATCAAAGAGTTGATGACCACCACCCTTTGGAGCCATGAAGGCCACGGGTTCATCAAAGTAGAGGTTATGCAAAATAGTAGCATGAAGCTTCAAAAAGTTGAAGATTACCCTTAGGATTCACCCATCTAATCCCTCAATGGCCGAGGGATTAGTAGAGTTCATGATCATCCATATATGTGTGTTTATTTAGCATGCTTTATACTTTATCGTTATGTGATAATGATAGGGTTGCATGCTAGAAAATAAAACATGATGAGACCAAACATATCAAAACCTCTCAAACAATAATTAACTCTCCCATTTTCAAAAGTGTTTGAAAAGGTTGATGTCTTCCATTAATATGATAAAGCGGTCCTCTTGATTTGTTGAACTAACTCAAGGTGGCATTCTATCTTGAAGGAAGTTTTATCATGAAAGTTGTAAACTTTCTGAATAATGGCGATTGACTTAATTAGAACCCTTGGCTTGTTGAGCTAACTCAAGTTCTTGAGGATTTAGAGGCTAAGTCTTGATAAGGTTAAAGCGGTAACTACCCAAGGAAAAATAAGGAGTTGAAAATGTTGCAATTGTTAGTTAACTATCCTTGGTAACCATGGTTGGTTTGTTAAGCTAACTCAATGTTTGACTATGGTTAGATAAGTATCCTTGACTCGCTAGACGATTAATGAATCTTCCGAATCAATATAGTAGAAGGTTATTGATTTGCATCAAAATAGTGTGAGAAAAATGGACATGTTTTAAAAAAGTCTACTAGATTAATTTTGAATATAAGCATGATAGCAAAATCTTACTTTACCTTTATGTGTTTCTTGTACATGTCTACTACGCAATTTACTCTTCATTCGATTCTTGAATCCAATAACTTGAGTGGTCCAAACTACTTGGAATGACAACGAAATTTGAGAATCGTTCTCAAATCCGAGAAACTTGCCTATGTCCTTGAGACACCCAAACCCAACCCTCCAAAAGAAGGTTCATCTCGAGCCATTCAAACTGCTTACGAGAAGCAGATTGAAAGGTATGACCTTGCCCAACCCTTCGGAGTATGTTATTAGTTATATTTTCAACACATAATTTTAATTGAGAACTAATTTAAAGAGTTATATTCACTTACAAATTTAAAATCCTGCTAAGTGCAGTGCAATCAATCATAACAAGCTTTCAGAAGTATCACTGTTTGTTGATGATCTTACTTCTCTTTGAGATTTTTCAAAAGATCAGGATTTTTTACAATGAGGTATTCAGTTTTCAGTCCTTCATCAAGATGATGACGAATAAAGATCATAACTTTTGCTGTCTTCTTAGATGTCGTATTTGCTTTTTTTTTATGGTATCTCAAAGAGTCATAGAATCAAGATGGATTTCAGCATCTAGAGCCACAAACTCAAGTTTGAAAGGTTACATTATGAACTAAGAAAATATAAATATCTGTAAAACAAGTATTTTGAGTGGCTATGAAGAATAAGATATATGCACATGAATAAACAAGCAAAAATGTAAATCCGCATCATATTGATATATTTTGAATATGACAAGGGTGTGTAGAGAGCAAATGTTTTTTACATGTGCTTTTTTTGAAAGACGTTTTATTTAACATAGCGACATTCTTGTGGTGAAAACCAAACCAAATAAAAAATGACCAAGTACTCATTAGGTCTAGTACTATATAGCCTAAACTTTCTTGCTTGGCTTGCAAGGTTGCTTTTCGCTTTGATCCCTCATAATGGAGACCATAAGTTGAAGTTCCATGGAAGCTAGTCACCATGTGCTGTCTTATGTATGCCCAATATTCTCTTGGCTTAGACTGAGATTGTTGTTGTTATACTAGCCTGCTCGTTCTACCTGCGCCTGATGTAGGGAAGAATCTATCTTTTGTCCTCATTCTTCCTCTATTTTCCTTAGATAGATGGCTTTCCTGAAGTAGTCTCTGGTTTATCCCGGCAGACTTGTTTCGCAAGGGAGTTCTCTATACTATTTGCTTCTCGAAACTGGTATGCTACTTCAATGTGTAAACCCTCCATGCAGTGGATAAGATGTTCCCAATAATCCCAAAAGTATCATGTATCACACCTGTTTTGCCTAATCCATTTGACTCATGGAATATCAATTATAACACTTGGAACATTAACCATACACTTATAATATTAACCATACATTTGGGTAGATTAACCATGACACTTGTACATAAAATGAAATTTTACTTTAATGTAATATTTACAACATATTTGAATTTTTTTTATTTACAACTAAATGAGAGTGTCGTGGATAGAAAAACAAAAGGGAATCAAGCCGCTAATACTTTTTTTCAGTAAAATAATACATTGAATGGAGTATTAAGCATCGTTCTATTATCGACAAATAACTACGATAAAGCTACTAGCGACATGAGAATACGAACTCCGATTACGATTTATCAGAATTTTTTGAACAAACAGTCGGTGAGAGAGAAAAACTGCATGTGCATGATTCCTTCCATCTCTGAAATCAAGGATGCACTGGTAACAATTCCAGGGAATAGTGTTCCAGGATCAGATGGCTTTGGGACATTATGTGGATGGATCTAGCTAGCGCGATTTAGGCATTCTTCTCGGGAACTAACCTTCCTAGAATTTTCACCTCAAATTTACTTGTTGCCAAAGTGAAGAATCCAAATAGTTTTGATAAATTTTGCCTTATTAGTCAATGCAGTGTGATTTACAAAGTGCAATCCAAAATCTTGGTATATAGACTGTCATAATTCATCCAAAACCTGATTGTAGAAGACCAAGGGGCATTAGTTCAAGGAAGAAAAATGTTTGACCATATAATTCTGGCACAAGAGCTTTCTCAAAGCATCAATCATAATCATCCAGTGGGGAAAGCAATGGTTGGACGTGACTAAGGCCTACGACATAGTTAGGTGTTCATTCATGGAAAAGGTGCTACTAGCTAAAGGGTTTAATCAGGCGGAGTGTAACATCCTGATGAGATGTGTCAAAGACCAATCTTTGTCAATTCACATGAATGAGACGACTCTAGGATTCTTTCATCCGGCTAGGACTTCGACAAGGGAACCCATTTTTGCCCTACCTAGTCATTATCATGCAAAACACCTTATCAAAGCTGATTGTCTGAGAATTTGAAAGGGGAGCCATTAAACACTTCCAGCATCCGATTGGGAGTACAGTGATTTCACACCTGATGTATGCAAATGATGTCTTACTATTTTTGAGTGGAGACAAGAGATCAATGCGTTCATGATAAAGATTCTGGAAACGTACTGCGCAGTAGAAAGTAAATAAGGCAGAAATGGCTATTTTCCTATCTAGTAAAATTAGTAATGCAAAAATAATGCAAGTGAAGGGATTTAGGGTAGGTGAATTCTCCACCACATACCTAGGAGCCACTATATTCACCGGAAGGATTCACCGAGTGATATTTGAGTTGTTGCTAGAAAACAATCAGCAATAAGATAGCTGGTTGGAAGGGCAAGCAACTATCTCTGGCAGGAAGGTTAGCTCTTATCAAACATGTGCCCTCTAGTATTCCTATGCACACCCTATCGTTCATGAGAATCCCCCAGTACATCATGAACAAAGTGAGACAAAGATTGGCTAATTTCTTATGGGGAGAGTGTGAAGGGAAGCATAAATTACATTGGAGAGCTTGGAACCGGGTTTGTAAACCCTGGAAATATGCCATGAGCATGAAGGATGAGGTGTTTGAGATTATCAAGACCATTTTGCATGGAGGAGGAGGAGGTATCTCTGGGATTTCTGGGACGAATTCATTTCAAGTGTGGAGGGACTGCAACTGTTGGTACAACAACAATTCAAGGAAGGCAACAATATTGTCGATGCACTCACAAAACAAGATGCAATGGGAATCAATCAGATAATCGTGGAGTCTTCGCAACTAGAAAAGTAGATTTGGGGGAAAATCAAAATGAAAATGGAGAATTCCCTACCTGATGAGACGATAGAAGTTCCAATCAGACAGAGGAAAAATTATGGAACACAGTCAAAACAAGATAAATACGACACTAAAGGCTAGGGGTAGGCAAATGATGTTCGGAATTCCAAAATTTCAAATTTCAAACAGTTCCGAATTCCGAACTCAAAATTCAATTCAGAAATTTGGATTGGATTCGGAACTGTATATTGATTCCGAATTCAATTTGGATCGGAATCGAAATTGCTGTTCAAAATTCCGAAATTCCAAATTTTGAATGCCCAAGCCTAGTTGTGCTAAAATTTTTAGGTGGTATCTTTTGAGTTTGAATTTTGAATTTTTGATGCAGTGT
>JAOWBN010219406.1:0-13322 GCA_028565015.1 Pinguicula moranensis | reverse complement strand
ATTACAGGTGATGATGAGAGCGAGATTGCAAAATTGAAGGTGAGACTGGGCAAGGAGTTTGAGGTAAAGGATTTGGGTTAGTTGAAGTATTTCCTTGGGATTGAGATCGCTCATGGGCCCAAGGAAATTATTTTATCTCATCGAAAATATGTTCTAGATTTGCTCCAGGAGACATGTATGTTGGGTTGCAAGCCCACAAATATGCAGATTGACCAGAGACTGAAGTTGAGTGCAAAAGCAGGCGAGTCAGTTGATAGGAAGCAGTATCAAAGGTTTGTAGATTGACTTATTTATCTGAATCATATTTACCGAATATATCAGTTGCTGTGAGTATGATTAGTAGGTATATGCATGATCCTAGAAAGGGTCACCTGGATGCAGTGCACCAGATATTGAGATACTTGAAGAGTGCACCGGAAAAAGGGTTGATATTCAGGAAAAATGAACATCTGAATATCGAAGGATATTGCGACTCAAACTGGGCTAGCTGTACTGATGATAGAAAATCCACGCATGGTTATTACGTTTTGTAGGAGGAATCTAATCTCCTGGCAGAGTAAGAAACAGACAGTAGTGACTCGTTCGACAGCTGAGGCAGAATACAGAGCCATGGCCTCGAATGTTGCTGAGATGATTTGGTTGAGATCAATACTTGTGGAACTCAAGATGAATCCAAATCCAAAACTAAAGTTGTGGTGTGACAACAAAACAGCTATTAGCATTGCTAACAACCTTGTATAACATGATAGAACCAAACATGTGAAAATTGATAGGTTCTTCATCAAAGAGAAATTAAATAGCAGATTGTTGGAATTGAATCACATAGTCACCAAAGAACAAGTTGCTGATGTGTTGACTAAGGTTCTTAGTTCCCTTGATCTTGAGAGACTTTGTAACAAGATAGGCTTAGTTGATATCTTTCGTCCATCTTGAGGGGGAGTGTTGGGTATGTGTTAGGTACACGGTACACCAAACTCAGAGCAAAAAAAGTTAGGTAGACCAAAACTCATACCTATATGTATTGGGATGTTGTAATCTATTCGATTATTCAATAACAAATTTTAGTCAATTTACAATTGTCATCCATGAATAAAACAAATATCTTTTTGAAATCTTACTTTTACTTTCTGTTTGCAATTGTTTCTACTTTCTCTAGTAAAATCATGTACTTTCAGAAAATCATACTTTTCGCTTTTCTGTTATTTACATTATAAGATCATTGCTTAAGAAGGACAATCCATCCCAGCAAGTCTCAATGAAGAATCCATATATTTGACAGCAAGTGCCAGTGGAACTAAGCCTAACGTAGGGAAATTTGTCTCAAAGGTATGGGTTGATTTTAATAGGGTGAAAGTCGATGGAAAGCTGAAGGCTCAACGCAAGCATTGTGTTTGTGGTTTCTATTTGGTTGGGGATGGAAATGACGGAATGGATCATTTGTGGAAGTACCTTAGAATATGTCCTAACAGAAGAATAACCTCGGATATTAGAAAGATGCTGTTACAAACAAGCTCCAACAAGGATAATAAATTTGAGTTATCCAATTACAACTTTGATCAAGAGGTTTCTCGGAAAGAACTTCCAAGATGATAGTCAAGCATGAGTATCCCCTATCAATTGTTGACCATGAAGGCTTTAGGAGTTTCATCAGCAGTTTGAATCCATGCGTTAAGATGTTGTCGAGGAATACCATGAAGAAAGATTGCTTTGAATTATACGATAACTCGAAACAGGGAATAATGGCGACATTGAACAGGAACCAAGGTCGGATTACCATTACAACATATATGTGGACCTCTTCTCAGAAGAAAGGATACATGGCGATGACTGCCCACTTCATTGACAACCATTGGGCTTCACAAAGTCGAATTATCGTATTTTTCTCTCGTTTAATATATTTTAACTTGAAATATATATGATGATATATTTTAACGATTGTTTAAAACTTGCATGTTTGTCTATGTGCCTTGCCCGCATACCGCTGAAGTTCTAATTAATTGCTTGGAAGAATAAAATCTAGATACAAAATTGTCCATTGTCA
Organism: Pinguicula moranensis; assembly: GCA_028565015.1. Classification (NCBI taxonomy): domain Eukaryota; kingdom Viridiplantae; phylum Streptophyta; class Magnoliopsida; order Lamiales; family Lentibulariaceae; genus Pinguicula; species Pinguicula moranensis. The sequence goes on along the minus strand of JAOWBN010219406.1, from coordinate 11,281 downwards.
TAGTGGACAATTGTTCGACTAATGATGGGATGATGGATTTATTGTTGGAAGCACTTCATAATTTGCATCCGCCGTCTCTTTTAGCCGGGGTAGGGTGAGGTATGATCTATATGCGATGTGGGGCACATATTCTAAACTTGATTGTGAAGGAGGATTTCAAGGTTGTTGGTCCAATGATTGAGAAAGTGCGCAACGATATAGCTTTTTGGGTAAGTACACCAAAAATATTGGAGATTTTTTAGGATATAACTTGTTAATTGAAGGTTCCAATTGGTAATAAACTCGTACTTGATTGTACGACCTGTTGGAATTCAACGTATCAGATGCTTGAGATTGTTTTTGTGGTATAAGATGCATTTGCTAGATTCGCACACCGAGATCGAAAGTTTACATGTGCACCCAATGAGCATGATTGGAGCATGACTCGGGATATTTGTGCGAGGTTGAAGATTTTCTTTACCGCAACAAATGCTTTCTCTGGTACGAAATATCCTACCATGAACTTATTTTTTTTCCCGATAATTTGTGAGATTGCAAGCATTGAAAGGATGGCATACTTCTGGTATTGATGCGATTGAAAAAATATCTCAGAAGATGATAACAAAATTTGAAAAATATTGGTGTGATGTGTATTGTACAATGGGGGCGGGAGCCATACTTGATCCAAAGTTTAAAACTGTTGTTTTGGAACGCTACTTTCTCAATACATCAAATGACGCAATGCATATTGGGTCGCAACGTAAATGACCTCTTTGTATAATTACAAGGATAAGATTGCGTACATCTGACCCCCTAGACCCCAACTTAGTTGGGAATATATTGGGCATCTTGTGGATGTGGATTTTAAAATGCTACTTTCTCTACATTTACCAAGTTGGTAGTACAGGGGAGATAGGGGAGAAGAATGAGGTAATCGATGCATGTTGTTGATTATTTGCAAAGTATGAACAACTGGAGAAGGAGCTCAATGATAATGTTGAGGGGAGTGATACAATGACTGTGAGTCAAATAGGATTGGATCTTTACTTGGAGGAGGATCAATTACCACATATCTCAAATTTTGATGTTTTAGCTTGGTGGAAGTCCAATAGGGGTAGCTTGCGAAAGACATTTTTGCTATTCCTGCTTCTATCGTTGCTTCGGAGTCGACTTTTAGCACTAGTGGACAACTCATTAGTCCTCATCGTAGTACACTCCATAGCAATACATTGTTTAATGTAGAAAATTGTGGGAAGATATTTGATGATTCAGATCATATGAATGCAGAAGACAATGATGGTGATGATGCATGAAGAATTAATATTTTATTGAAATTTGGACTTGCATATTATTGTGTTTTAACAAAAACTTGAATTGCATTTGGAATTACTTTAAATTAATGTTTGATTGATGACTTGATGTTAGTTTAACTGATTGATTTTTTCAATCAGTTAAACTAGGTCTTTCATTTCAATTATGTGACATAAAGATCCTTTGGTTTGATCCGAGCACTTCGATTTCAAGGAAATATTTCAATTTCCCTAGGTCTTTCATTTCAAATTCCTGAAATAGATTTTCTCGAAGCTACTGGATCTTTGTAGTGTTGCTCCTTGTAATGATCATGTCGCCAACATAAATAAGTAGACATGTAATGAGCGTACCTTTTTTCTTAAGGAACTGAGTATGATCTGAGTTACTCTGCTCGTAGCTAGGCATGACCATTCGGGATTTTGTTCCAAGAATAGCCTATTCCCGTTACTGGACTGAAATATTTTGGAACCATGACGCCAATTTCCATCCCATATTCCAAAAGTCCCAAAAAATTGTGACTTCGAGAATTCGGGACAGGAATGGGAATTCTCGAAGTCCCATTTTTAAATTCGGGAGTGGGATGGGAATGTGAACGAGACAAAATGGGAATGGGACAAAATAGGACAAAATGGGAATGGACCTAAACGGGAACGTGAATCTGTAGCAATGTGCAATGAAATACAAAATTATAAATACCAAGCTGCAAGTCTGCAACCAAATTTCAAATATAAACATCTGTAGATTGAAAACCATAAAAAATTGAGCATGATTTGAAATACATCCCGGCACGGCTGCACCGAAGAACTAACCCCAACTAGCAACTACCAATACATTATACAATACATTCCTAGTTCCTACATCCACACCACAGGCTACAAGATTAAGATGATCATGAACATATAAAATAAGAGTGCAAGATAATCATGAGCATTGGACAAATAGAATAAATCTGCAGTCTGCAAGGAAGAGAATCCCAAAGTAATAAAACTGTAAGGTAATCATGGGCATAGCATAGTCATTAAGTCATCATAGTCATGAAAGCAAGACAATCCAATAGGTGTTCGATTCAGCTGCAGGAAGCATGATCATCATCTCGAATATGCAGGTTGTGCAGGTCCCCTGAAGCATGTTGTCTGGATTCGATGCAAGCTCTGTATAAAATAAAAATCAATAAGTAGCATTTGATTATGTAAGACTTGACAACAAATGTAATTAAATATAAAATATGACTAATATGAAATTATAAATATTAAATATCACCTATGTCAAAGTCATATGCATATGGTTCCTCAATGCCGTCATCAACATCATGAAGTCGAGAAGATATCTCACTGGGATCCCTCAACCAATTTTGAGTAAGTATGAGACCCTCTGTCGTTCCTGCGCCCAATTTGGTCCTATAAGAATTAAGGACATGACCTCCTGTGCTGAACACAGCTTCCGAGGGCACTGCCAATATAGGTATTGCAAGCACATCGCATGCCATTCTAGCTAGCACATGATACCTATCATCATTGTTCTTCCACCATTCTAAAATGTTTCCTTTAAAGCTCTCGGTTTTAACATACAAGTACAACTCCAACTTTATCTGTATGTTGGGTTGCTCACTTCTCATTTGTTGTACCCATCCCTGTGCAAATGGATTGTCTACAACACTACTTAGTACCCCTTCTTCCTGATCCTAAAAGTGTAAATAAATATAATGAGATGAATGCATTATATTTCAAGTTGAAAACACGGTATCAAACTATCAGTCAATCAGAGCATGTTACTTGAGTAGTAGTATTAGAGTTGTTTTTTCCACCATACAGGGACTCGTACTTAGAGTATAAATCTCTATCGTTTTCTTAGCTAACTCAACATCTTTGATGCTTTTGTCGACTCCGATAATCCTATGCAACCAATACTGGAACCAGTTGAGTTTACACTTCGGGTCAAGGATAGTTGCCACAAATAGAAATCTGTTTATATTCAATACAAGAAACAATAAGGAAATAACATGTGTAATCCATACTGTATACAATTAATAAAGTAAAGTAAGGCATTAACATTATTATATATTCATACGAAGCGTCAGCTCATCCTCATCAGAATGCTCTCCTCAATATTTGAGATATTTTTTGTGCATCCTCGTCGGCATCTTTTTAAAGAACATGTTTCTGCTCTCCATAAATGTATTCAGTTGCTTTTTCAAATTGTACAACTCCCCAAAAAAGAGATTTGAGTTTGATGCAGAGAACGTCAGTGTGCCTTGATAAAATACTTACAAGTAACTCACAAATATTTTTAGCCGATCCCAATCTCGGGTTGTTGGTTGAGCATGCCCAACCCCGTGTCCATCCTTTTCTTGCTCATTCAAAATTTCCAATAAGTCATTATCGTACGCCAACATCCTTTAAAAGGCAGCCTAATGTTGGTGTACGGACTGAAGCATGAGTATGTGGAATTCCACCTAGTACATAGGTCCATCTCCAGGAAACCACTACCTGAGGTCTCTATAACATACTTTCTGAATTTTTTTTTCCGTTAAAGCAAAGATTTCACGTATTTGACTATCACTCTCATCTTGGTTACTGAAGTTTCTAGCTCCTTCAGCCCATCCTGAACAATCAAGTTCAGTATGTGTGCTTAGCACCTCATGTGCAAATTTGTATGGCCCAACAAACTCCACATCCAATAGGACCAAACTCCTGGACCTGCCTACCTCTCAGTTCATCCAACAACTCCTTATCCACAGCAATGCTTTTTCCAGATCATCATCATCAAAATCAGCCTCCATGTCAACTTGCATGTTATTCTTCAATGTCTCCAAACATTTGTCGCTTGCTGTTGCATTTTTTACGGTGATTGTCAAAACCTATATAAGAAGCCAAACATGTATCACTAAACTCATTCACCATCTAAGAAAGAAACATATAAAATAATAAAACAAAAAAAAACATAAGAAAAGCAAGTTAAGTTAGTTAACCTTATTCAACTTCCAATCCTTTAGCACTTATTCCATCATTATTAAAAGTGCTACACCAGTGTGACTGATAATCTTTCGGAATCCAATAACTCTCTGGTGTAGTACCCAGCTCGTGTCTATGAAATGTACTGTAACGCACATGTAGAAAATATTTTGCAAAGAAGTCCACGTTTCTATTGTCAAACAGATCCTTGGATTTAAATCAACAAGACTTTTATTCAAATTATTCCTCTCATACACATATATGCCCATGCAATCCCGATGTACTGATTTCCTTCCGATCATTCTAAACCTTGGCTTTAAACCATTGAGAAGCTTGATAAAACTAGGCCTCTCCACAATCATAAATAGTTGCTCTTCCCGAATAATAAATTCTGCAAGCAACCTACGGATTCGCTTTTCTGAAAAATTATCTAACATTAGATTCTTCCCCGATGATGAAACATCAAACGTCATTTTTTTTAAGTTGGTCCACGACAATAGGCCCCCGTGGAATCTTAATACAATACTTTCTTACATGTTTCAACATACCCGAAGTTCCTGAGATTTTACTACAATAAGAAATTATTACTTTGCAATGCTTGCATTGCGCCTCTCCTGTTCTCTCACCAGTTAGCCCTATAATTGGATCAAAATGTTGTTAGGCATTTGACTGTAGTGCCATGTTCTTCCTTTTTCTTGGGGTTGTTGAAGCTGAAGGTGTTTCTTGGGGTTGTTGAGCACTTTGTTTCATCATAGGCTTCTTTTTCTATTTCATTGTTCGATAGAGGTGTTGACATCTATGATAATAAGAAGAAAAAGAATTGTTTAACATCTTCTGTGAACAATCAACCGTGAGCAATAAGTATCAAGATTCACAAAATGCAAAAAAGGCTATAGCTAATACGTTAATAATCTGTAAGAACAACAATGAACCAACAACAAGATAATATTGTTTGCCTACTGCTAGTCATGAAATCTCACTGCTCCACCAATGCAAGCCGATGAAAGCAGAAAAACACAGACAAATTCCTACCTAGCAAGTATCACAAAATATGTAGACATATTTCTGTCTAGCAAGTATCATAAAATGCGTAACATAATTCTAACTTATCAAGATTCACAAGATTAAGAGCATTGCTCTGAAAATACCACAAAATACACATCAAAATTCACAAAATAAATACCCATCTTTGAAACCCTAATCTAAGACTAAGATTTTTTTATTGATGTAAGAGAAAAAGAGGAATAGACAGAAACAAAACTCTCTCACCCTGAAAGCCGAAAAAATCTTCAAAGAAATCGCCAAAAAAATTTGCGACCTGAAATCTAAACCTGAAAAAGAAATCTGAAATGTTAAATCACCATAGAAATTGTCCATCGAAGAAACAAGAAAGATAGCAGTTTTTTCACACTCACGGTTTTGTTCCTTTCGAATTCGGCGACCTCCAGCGAAGTGAACACTGAAGACTGAAGAAGAAGGAAGGACGACGTGAACGGTGAAACTTGAATCTTAAAGTGCAATTAGGGAAATGGAAAATTGGGAAATGTTTGAGATTCTTAATCCTTGGCAGCGAAAGTGTAGTGTAGGTGAGATAAAAGTTAAAGATTAAAAATAAAAACCCTTTAGTTATTAATGAAATGATAACATAACCAAATTAATTATTTAAAAAAAAGGCTAAAACAAATTGGGAAAATCCCGAACCCGGACTGGATTTCCCGTTCCCATCCCTAACTTATTTCGGGAGTGGGAACACCTGTTCTGGTCCCGGACCGAGTACATGAACTCTCAAAAATTTTGGAACTTCAGGACCACATGATTCAGGATTTCTCGAATCTCGTGGTCCCATCTGGCAATCCCTACTCATAGCCATACTGTTGCATGGTTGCTGTGAATAAGAAGAACCAGGACCGTGGGGACTATTTGAGACCATACAATGCTTTCTTTAGTCGTTAGACATCACCATTCTTAACGTTTTCGGAGTAACCCGGGAGGGCTTCCATATAAACTTTTTCTATCAGATCTTCGTGAAGGAATGCGTTCTTCACATTGAATTGATGTAAGGGCCAATCGAGATTGGCTGCTATTGAGAATAGTACCCGGATGGTGTCAATTTTGGCTACTGGTGAGAAAGTTTCGTAATAGTCTAGGCCATACATCTGTGTAATCCTTTACTAGTCGAGCCATGTATCTTTCTATCGAGCCACCAACATTATGTTTTACAGTGAACACCCAACGATAGCCAATTATCCTCTTTCCTGATGGTAGTTCACATGTTTCATACGTTCCATTTTTCATTAGAGCTTGCATTTTATCATTCATGAATTTTCTCCATTCTTTTTTTTCGTGTGCCTCAACAACCGTTCTTGGTACTTGTACAACATATACAAAAGCCAGAAAAGTTATGGCATGCTTTGTTAGACTCCCTATGGCAAGAGTAGCCATGGGATATTTGGATCCTCAAGAAATATGCCCAGGCTCATATCGTCATGTTGGAATACCCCTATTCCTCCAATGAGGTAGGGCATAGGTATCGGGATCCTCCGTATCCTGCTCAGGAAGAAAATCATACGTGACATTATCATCATCAAGATTGATGGCAAGGATGTTTACCTCAGGACTTCGTGGCAGTGGAGATATGGGTTTAGAGGTAGAAGGTAGGTTGTATGTCCGTAGGAGACGGCTCGGTGGTTCTTGTAGCGCAAGTTCTTGTCGGACAGCAAACACAAGCACACATGAGCTGAGCAACCAACTGAGTGAATCACTAGTAGTCTCCCCACTAACCACGAGGTTGGAAAGGATAGTAGAACTCGGACTCTAGAAAATTGCAATCAATGGTTGTATACATTCTTCGAGAGGGAGAATGGTAGCATCGGTACCCGTTCTGGTGAACCTCATACCCCACAAAGACACATTTTTGGGCACATGGGTCTAGTTTATTTCGATTTTGTTTAGGAATATGGACAAAGACAGAACACCCAAATACGTGTGGAGATAAGGTCAAGGTAATAGCCTCAGGGATATGTTGTGAGAGCATGTGCATGGGTGTGACGAATTTGAGAATGCGAGTGGGTAACCTGTTAAGAGATATGCGGCTGTAGCTATAGCCTCGAACCAGAGGAAGGAGGGCACTTTGGAGGCAATCATTAGAGCACGGGTGACCTTAAGAAGAATGCAATTTTTCCTTTTGGACTCCCCGTTCTGTTGTGGACTGTGGGGACATGTAGTCTAATTGATTAACCCATTATCCTGAAAAAAATATAGTAATATTTTTTGTTGAAATTGGGTAGATATCATATGATAGAAAATCTAAAAGGTCTTAGGGACCTCAACTTTATTTTTCAAAAAATAGACCCATGTCATACGAGAAAAATCATCAATAAATAGAAGGAAATAGTGAAACATACTATGAGTTAGTTCGGGGTTGGACCTCAAACATCAGAATGTATAATATGAAAATCATGATTAATGTGTATCAGATTAAGAAAAAGAGTGACGATGGCTCTTTCCTAGAATACAAGTCTCGCAATCAAGAGTAGTTTTATTTCGACATAGAGTAGAAAATAAAATTTTTAGATACCCTAGGGATAGATGATCCACTCGCTGGTGCCACAGTTCAAGTCGCTGATTTGCCATCCCGCGAGCAAGCTCTATAGTTCCTTATTGAGCCACTTCATCCACGCAGTACAGACCTCCCCTCTCAGTACCACGCTCAATGATTTTCCTGGCCCGAATATCATGTAAAAGGCAGAAAATAGGATATATCAGTGCCATAAAGTTCAATTCTTTTAACACGTGACTAATTGACAACAATTTGCATGAAAGAAACGGAACATGGAGGCAGTTATAAACTTTGAATTTGGGGGATAGCTCGATTGAGCCAACCCCGTGAACAGTCGAGACACCCCCATTGGCCGTCTGTATTTAAGTTCTTTTTGGTTGCGCAGGTATGACCAAATCAACAACATTATAGGTTATTGTGTCGATTGCGCCACAGTCAAAGATCCACTGTGAATTCTTTTTTTCTTAGACTGTTGAAGTAGAGCTGACGATGGATCTTGCCTAGTCAAGGGGCTCAGAGGAGTTGAGGTCCATTAGATCAAAGCACACCGGCTAGAAAAAATGCTGGATAATGCTTGGATGATTATGTATTTTTCAGAATGCCTGGTTTTTTTTGTAATTTCTAAGAAGATTCAGGTGTGATTTTGCAATTTTTCATAATTTGGGGGGCATATATGTGATTTTTGAAAGCACTAGGGGTCATTTTGCAATTCCAGATAGCCTCTGGGCCACGGTTTCCAAGGCTCATGCTGCGATAATTAAAAATTGTTGCGATGGCAGACTTGTAATTTCGAGGAACAGGAGGGCAAACTTGTACTTTCACTCGAGTGAATCGAGGAAAGAATGGTAAATGTGGCAATAGATAGAATTTTACCATGACCTGCGTTCATTTGTGTGCCGCGATTCTCGTCGATGTCTTGCGAGCTCTCAAAACCCTAGTTTCATCCCCTTTGTGAATCTGTCGAATCCAGGCGCGCTGTCACTTGTCAAGCCATCACCGCTATTGGTCGCCTCTTTGGAATGGCCCGCAGTGGTGGCTGCGCTCCCGAGTTTGGGAGATCTTATGGAGTTCATACCACCAATCAAGATATTCAAATTTTATGAAGCATTTTTTGGTGGAATGTCTCAATTTGGGGCAATCAGTGCACCAAAGTTTGTTTTTGTCACCGCCACCAATCCGGGATGATGACTTCCCCCCAAATCTGGATTTTTCTGACCAGATCCGACTGGAAAGACTATTGCCTACGCTAAGTGAGTTGCTGTTGTTGTTTTGCGTCCTTGGATTCAGAATTTGGCTCCGAGCAGCTTCTTTATGTAGTGTCCCGTACGTCATTTCAACAGCAAGCAGTGGATCAAGTTTGAGGAGCTCCCTCTTCATGCTGTTTTACTCACTGTTGACAATAGCTAAGAGCTGGTACAACTAGGTTTCCTGTCTCAGCCTTTGGTAGATGGCGATGTCCCAAGAGCAGGATATCGGGTTCAGTTCTCACCGGTCAACCTCGCGCCAGAGATGCTGTAAAATACTATACACCTCCTCGAGGGTGCCCTCTCCTTGTCGTTGTTTGTTGGCCTGGACAGTGAGGTCGAAGATCTGAAAGGCATTGAAGCCACTGTTGTATGTGGTTTTGAGACCGTTCCAGAGATCTTGAATAGTTGGGTATTCAGCAAATCTATTCACCACACTTTGGTCGATGTTATCCAGGATCCATGAACAGACACAAAGATCAACCTGTTCCGAGTAGAAAAATTCTTTATCTGTGGATGTTGGGGTTGGTGGGTTGCTTGTCAGTGATGCAGGCGGCTGCGACCTCCAATGGTGGCCTTCATGAGACGAGACCACAGGGGGTAATTGTCATTTTCCAATTTCATACTTAGATGAATTGGCTTATTGTTTTCTGTAGGTGGTATTTGCTTGAGTAGGCAATTTGGGTAGGCAGATCCACCGAAGCATCTATCTCCATGGTGGATTTGCCACCGTCGGCGTTGGGGTTTGTCATTCTTGACAGATTGTTTGAGATTGGTAAATGATGAGAGTTACAGGTCGGTTTGAAGAACCAGAACCTGCTCTGATACCATGATAACAAGTATGAGGCAAAATATATCTTCATTTGATTAATTATTCTTTACAAGTGATAGTGATACATATATGTGAATCAAGAGTCAATCATGGGGAGAGATTAATGAGATTTAAGGTAAGAATTATTATTATTAATTCTTATCTTGTAAAGATTTTTTTCCTTAAACCCCTCTCCTAATTTTGCCAATACTAACTAGATTTCAGCATACGGGTGATTTGGGCAAATTCGGACCGCCCGTTCTCGTAAACGAGTTTCGCACCTTGAAACTTAATCGGACCATTTTTTTAAACTGGCCAAACCCATATCCGCCCATTTTGAATAATCCCGAAACCATATCCACCCATTTTTAAGCAGGCGGATATGGTATAAAAATCGTTTTCACCCGTATCCGCCCATTTTTTTTAAAAAAAAAAAATTAAACCATTTCAATCAGTTTAACCCATTCAAAATATTTATATAAACGTATATCCGTTTAACCCGTTTATATAAATGTATATCCATTTAACCCGTTTTAACCGTTTTAACCGTTTTAACCCATACGTTTTCAAAAGGAATGAAATTAACTTATTTCTTAAAATCTCTAAAGTCCAAATTCTAACTTAAAGTTTATAAATTTTAGGGTTTAGTTTAAAATTTAGGTCTTAACTCCTAAACCTTAAATAAACCCTAAGCCTAAGCTAAATCCTAAAATTTATAAACTTATAAGCTTAATGTATGAACCATAAAGTATAAACTATACTTAATTTGTACCCTAAGTTTATATATAGCCTAAGTTTATAAGTTCACACAGTTTGGAGTAGGTCATGCTTATAAATATGTACAAACTTATAAAATGGGGTATATATATAAATTACGTGCTATATATATAAGTTTAAAGTTATGAGTTTATACCTTAATAATTAGTTCATACCCTAGTCCATAAGTTTATAAATTTGTAGTTGCAAAATTTATAAGTTACAAAGTTATACGTTTATATAAACTTATAAACTTAGGGTATGAAATATAAATTACAAGTTTATATAAACTTATAAACATAATTTATGAGTAATAAAGTATAAACTTATTAATATGTATATATATATATATCCACAATCCACAACGTATCCAGTATATTCCCAACTAAGTTAGGGTCTGGTGGGTCAGATGTATGCGGCCTTACCCTTATAATTATACAAAGAGACCATTTTTGTTGCGACCCAATATGAATTGCGTCATTTGATGTATTGAGTTCCAACAAATTTACTAAATAGAAACATCAGAATTTAATAGAGTCATTTTGCTATAGTCTATTATTAGCACAAAACTAAAAGAATTGTCTCATAAACTAAAAGAATTATAGGGTGCAGATGGAGAATTCGCCAACAAGTGAAGCACATCACCCAACTAATGGAACTTCATCAATAC
>JAOWBN010219395.1:0-13322 GCA_028565015.1 Pinguicula moranensis | reverse complement strand
GAGAAAAGCTTTTCTTGACAGCTAAGGCTAGAGCAGAGGCGAGGTCGTGTTTTTGATGGTTGGAGAGAAGGGAAGATTTATTTCCCACCTACATATAAGTATTCACATAATTCAGACAGATATGCCGGTGATGATATGCACCCAAAAGAGAAGAGGAGGACTCCCGCATGGTAAGAACTACTATCATAATTTGTTTGTTTTCCAACTGTCTGCTACCATCCTCGCCATATTGAAAACTGTATGATTTGGAAACCAATGAAAAACTCAACAGTCCGAGTGCAATTCTTATGTGGGTGCTTTATATGTGAAGGTGTGATAGAATTTTGTGGTATGGAGGTGGGATCCAGCAATTATCTTACGTTCGGGGTGAATCAAGGTTTTCAGATCATCGACCAGTTTCCAGTGTGTTCTGGGCTGAAATCGAATCAGTTCCCAACCGATTGAGGAAAAGTATGAGCTGCTCTAACTCGAGAATTGAGGTCGAGGAGCTTCTGCCTTACTCACATGGTTACACAGAACTCTGCTTCTTCTAATAAATGTATGTCCCCCCCTCCCTCTCTCTCTCTCTCATTTTGCTTCTAACTACAGAGATTGTAATATCATACGAGAATGGATGCATGCCAAATTAAATGGACCCATGTTGACTTGCTTTTTCAGTCTTTTCAAAGTGTAAACTTACAACGTCTCAGGTCCCATTTGCAGCTTGTCCTTGAAGAACCTAATCAACCTGTAGAACGATAGGGACTTGACTTTTCCCATTAACCAATAAAGGTGAGACCTTTCTTCTCCTTGCCGACACACTGCTACCATATTCTCATCTCTGTCTAACATTCTTCCTCATCTCTTGATCAGGTGTAGATATTTACAGCTTAACCGTCTAATTTCCACGACCGTTATTTGATTACCTTTAACCGCTAGTTTCTTCTACTCGACTGCATTCCAAGTAACCAATTCATGACCTCAAGCAGTCAAAACAAGGTATCATGTCCATCTTTCATTGAACTGCATAAACATCTCTTCTTGTCCTTTTCCTCCTGTTGGGTGAAAAGAAGTTTCTGTTTTTGTGCAGGATGTCATTAATACCCAAATGGGAATTCAATTCAAGTCTGTTGGGTTTGCTTCCTCTTCTTCAAAACTCTGATGAAGATTCTTTATTTGTAGTTAGGACAAGAAGGGAACATATTTCTTACTAGAGATGGTCCGAATAATGATTCCCCAAATTTTCACCGTTTTTGCTTTCAATGAGAATGTGTTGCCAGGAAGAGCAGTAATGACTAACGTGCTAGGAGAAAATTATAGATTCGTGAGGTGAGTGAATTGAATTGTGCCCTGTTTGGATGCCAATGATTTCAACTGACAAAAAGTTTGTTTTCTTGGTTGCTTCCCGTTATTAGTTATTGTTATGCTCTTTGTCTGCTTTTCCTTTTTGTCATTCCTATGGAGAAAGGGAAAAAGCTTCATCAATTATCATGCCCTGAGCTGACAATTAACCATACAAAACTAAAAAGGCAGGCGCGCTTACAGATTCTTTGTTGAGTATGTGGGCAAACAGGCATGACTGAAAAAAACAATCCGTTCTTTCATTGGCATGCCTTATGATACAGTTGAGGACAATTTGCAGACGTCGAAGGGAATGTTACTGTTAGAATATGTTGCCTCGCCTCGTGCCTAGTAAAGAAACAAAGATCATTCAATTGATAATGGAAATGTGAGTTGCAAACCGCCAACCTTTTATGAGATCCAGAGGTTAAACTCATCTCCCGTAACAGCCTGGGCGCGATCTGGATACTCAGAAATCCGGCAAAGTTCACCGGAAAGAAAAAATCACCGGCGAAAGTAGTTGATCTAATCAGATTGCACACTCGGGAAAGGCTTTGCGGAAGGGGAAGACTATCTAGTATGTACCACGGGTGGACACATCTCGTATCCAGCTCAATAGCTTGTAAATATATTGTTGTTATTTAATCAATAATAAAAAAGGTTAACTGCCAAGAAAAATGTTTTATCATTATATTAACGATATGAATATATCTTAAAAACAACCTAGAAAGATTAAAAGAAACACACAATTCCCTCAAAAAAACATAAAGAATACCACACATCATCTTTATAAGTTGGTCTCTTGGTTCGCAACGAAGATAACTTTTTTTGTATAATATCAAGGTAAGGCTGCATACTTTTGATTTTCGACCCTAACTTGGTTGAGAACATATTAGGTAGGTTGTGATGAATGCTATAAATTCATTCAATTACCGATACACAACCTTTTTCCCATTTAAAATTTATGGATAGACCTGTCGGAGAATATACCAGAATTTGTGAAAGCGAAAATAACAAAATAAGCCAACAACATAATATTTACTTGGTTCAACTTGAAAGCCTACATCATATGAGAATAAGAGAATTAATTCACTAAAAAACAACATTCTCGTGATATGACAGACATACAAAGAATAACTAGAAGATATTGAGAAAATATCTAAAGTCGCGCAGACACAGAGAGTCGCATCCCAAGTCTCATTATCTCTCTATTTTCTCTCTCACACCGTCTCTCTCCTTTTTATGTCTCTCTTCTCCACCATTATAGTTAAGAGATCTCATATTTATAGGCATGAATTCTAATACTATTAGAATTCTTACCATGAATATTAATTTAAGTTAAATAGTAATAATTTAATATTAGGCAAATTCCTAACCATCACCCCTTACCTTGAATTCTCTCGTATAACAAACAAACTTTATTTATTCTCCTAGCACCCCTCAAAGGTAACTCCACGGTGTGCACCAGTCAAGCTCATTTTGAACTTGCCAAATAGCAGAGGACATCATCGTCAGATCCATGAGTTCAATAGGCTTCACATTAGTAGAAGTACTCGCACTTCTCTAACCATACAGAAACTCTTAGTGTTTGCTCAAAACACGCTCCAACACAGACGAACACTTCTCACCAAGAGAACATCTATTCTTCAATTTATCCACGCCATTTTCACTCTTACAACAAGAGTGAATAATCGATCTTGGAATACTAGCCGACACTCCAAGCCACCATTAACAAAATATCACAAGTTCTCAAGCTACCACAGTAAACAAGCTTCCACGAGCCTTCCCTCGCTTCAAAGCTTTCACGACTTATCAACCACCACCATGATTTCAAGCTACTTGAACTTTTATTCTAAGCTTTTATTGGCTTATTGTCTAGCTTCAATTTTTCAGTTCCTCAAGATAAGATGTTAACCAGAATGTCAAGGTTGCCTTCATCTTGACTCAGTTACTCGCAAACTTGACATAAACCACAAAGGTTATCTTATCATACTAACCAAAAAATAAACCAAGCAACTAACAATGTTCTTTCGGATATCTCAATTATAACTCCAAACAAATAGGGTATCAAAACATACTAGAGCACACAAATTCTCACAAATTGCTTCAAAATTCAGCCAATTGAATAGCCAAAAAATGTCCAACAAAACCCCAAAATCTTCTCACGGTTGTGTACACAATTCGCCTCATACACTGAACAATCAATCACCATATTTTATGGATTATCTTTGCCGTTCCATGGGCTTTCCAACGACACCAAAATTATTGCAATTGTAGCTGTGGAACTCCTACAATCGTTGGTTAAAGTTGGCTTCTTCCGAATTTCGCGAACAACAGTATTTTCATCAAATTCAATGAAATCGAAACCCTTCTAAAAAACACATGGTTCGGCCCAAAAGCCTACATCAATGAGAGAAGAGGAGAATCAATGATACAACATAGATACAGAAAATAACTAGAATATACTGAGAAAATCTCTCAAAGTCCCGCAATCATTACATCACAAGTTTTACATTTCTCTATTTTTTCTCCCATCCAATCTCTCCTTTTTCTGTCTCTCTTCTCCACTCTAATAATTAAGAGATATCATATTTATAGGCATGAATTCTAATACTATTAAAATGATTATAAAGAATAATTCAAGTCAAATACTAAAAATTTAATATCAAGCAAATTCGTTAACATGACCACTCCTCTTTATGGGGCGAGCGTGCAGGATATAAATCATGTTTCTACTAAAGGGAATGAATCTGATTTGAACAGCCTGCTGAAGGTTATCAGAATTCGTATGATAAATAATTCTCAAAGAATAAGGAAAAGAAATGATTCCTGATATGGGCCTCAATGCTTTTCCTCAGCCCAACAAGTTGCTTAATTTAACTTGGTCCTATGATCCTATCCCAGAAAGCCCAGAGCTCATTTATAAGATGGATTCGATTCAATTCAACTTTCATAAATCCACCTGTATATGCGAATTGACACCTATTGATAAAAAAGACCACGTGTTCACATCTTCCCCTCTTCAATTTCCCATGAAGGAGATATAAAACAGCATCCCGCCTTGTTCACATCACAACACAACAAACAATGGCTACTACTAACAAACCCGCCTTCCTTCTTCTCTTCATACTCTCTCTCCTACTCCTCGCCCACGCAAAGTCCCCACCGGAAGAAGAAAAGGTATCGCCAGAGGAAGCGCTGTTCAATTGCTTTGTCAAGTGCGGCAAGCAGGGGCCGAACCAGCCGGAATTGAGCGAGTGTGAACAGAAATGCGTCGAAGAATACCATCAGAGGAAGAGAGAGGAAAGGGAAGAGACCGGCGGTGGAGGCTCCGGCGATGTCAACAACGACATAGAGGAGGTGAAAGCGGATTACGAGCGGTGCCGGAGTGTGTGTGGTCGGACCAAGTGGTCGAGGCTGGAGAATCAGTGCAGCAGAATTTGTAAGTATCGGTATCCAGATCTGAAAAGGTACCGTCAGGAACAGGAAGGCGGCGGAAACGGCAATCGCGATCCGGAGCGCGAACGGTACAGAAAATGCGAGAGTAAGTGCCGGATGCATAAACCTGGAGAGCAGAGAAAGTATTGCCAGCAAAAGTGCGAATGGGAGTTCCGCCATGAGCACGGAGGCGGAGGTGGGAAAAGTACCAGAAACGGAGCTCTGGTGGCTCCAATTTTGGATCTGGTTGGGTTTTGAAGTTAGGGATTCTGGTTCGTGAATGGCGGTGCGGCGGGTTGAGTTGTTGTGCATACGAATAACGGATTGTGCTTGTGCTTTCGAACTTGTTGGAGTAACTATGATAATAAGAGATCAAAAATTCACTAATTACCCAAAAAAACTATTATACTAATTCGCGAGTTTGGGATAGTTATCATTGAGCATCCTTATCTAAAAATATAAGCGTACAATTTCTTATAATTGCATATTTGTTGATAAAATTTTGACATGATTTCAGTAGTTACAACTCCAAAGAGAATGATCGATTATAGAGAGAACCAAATAGTTCGTGCGTGCATTTTTTTAAAAATAATACAAAATATAAAAAAATAAACTAACCCCGCGGGCTCTGACTACCATGGCGACCTCTAGTCGATAGTTATAATTTTGGAAGAGCGGCGATTAAATCTACTATTGACCTCATGATTTAATAATACTCAATGATCAATTTTTCTCTGATATTTTTCATTTTTCTGATTTAAATTTGATTAGGTAAGCTAGAAATAAGCTGTTGATGATTTCAAATCATTGTTCCCTTCCATATTGGTTTCGTTGGACCTTGGACGCAAAGGCAGCAGGCTTGAGCCCGGAGCCTACTGGGTCGTATAACCGATAAAGTATTTGCATAAAAGATTTACACCTACTGAATTAGGGGTAGGCAAAGGATATTCAGGCTTTGGAAAAATCCGAGCCCGAGTAGGCTCGAGTCTCAATTTTTTACGGAATATCGGGTCGACTTTGGGATTGATAAATCAGTCCCGAAATTTTATCGGGTCGAGATCGGGTTTGTCCCGTAAATTTTGGGACAAACTCGAATCCCGATCAAAGTTCCTGAGTTTAGATTTTCACGAATACACCTATTAACTGATACACGACATATGTTTTCAGTTTTCTTCCTAGGCTAAATCCCTACCCTTCACTTTCCAATTTTCGCCTCGCGACGGATTTGGTATGGACTAAAGATAGTTTGCTCGTATATTGGTGATTCAATGTAAGATCTATTGACTTGATCGACTCTCACACAGCTCTTGTGAGAAGGAGTATCTTCCTATTGTTGGATTGACAGATTTCATCAAGTTGAGTAAACTTAACTCAACTCAACGTAATCAGTATATTACCAACTAAGTTGATGTGATGGTCAGATATACGCGGCCTTACCCTTATAATTATACAAAGAGGCCGTTCCGTTGGGACCCAATATGAATTGCGTCAAATGCATCGAATTTCAACAACTTCACTAAATAGAAGCACTGAGATTTAATATAGTCATTTTACTTTAGTCCATAGCTAAAGAATTGTCAATGATGACTCTTCCAGCGCAACAAGTTGAATGCCAAGCTTATACTTGGCACTGAGAGGTACTTGAGAATTGCTTTATAATTTTCATCATAGTGTCTTTTATCTTCCCATTTTTGGTCCAATGCTTTTACAGGTTTTAGTTGAGTCAAGTAAGCAAGAGAAATATAAATTTTTGCATTTCCTTAAGCCTATGAGATTCTAATTCGTATAACTATTCAATATTCCCGCATAAGTATGTTTGATGAATGTGTTATAATTTCGGGGCTCGGGACAACTCGAAGCCTGACTCGAGTCCCGCAGTCTCAAAATTTTTTGGGACTGCGTGACTCGGGTCGGGATCAGAACCAAAAAATCAATCCTAAATAAAGTTCGGGTCAGGATCGAATTCAGGCATACCCGATCCTGACTGTAAATCCGAGGTACCTAAAGACGCTGATAATCATAAGGAAACAAAACTAAACAAAAACAAAAACAAAAACAAAAACAAAAAACTCAAAACGCGGATATTCGTAGCGCGCTTTCTATCCTTCTTGTTCCCCAAGAAAACCCCAGACTGAGGAAAAAATTACAAAGGGAAAGCAAATTGGGCACAGATCTGAGGAAGAAAACTCCGGGCAAACAATAGATGGAGTCTGTTTTTGGGTTGGTGGGAAAGGATTTCGCAATTGTCGCGGCGGACACATCGGCAGTACACAGCATTCTCGTTCACAAGACTAACGAGGACAAGATCATGGTCCTTGATTCTCACAAACTCATGGGGGCTTCAGGGGAGACCGGCGATCGGTAAATCATTTTTCTGAATTGTTTCAATTGTAGCTTATTCCTCTTTCTAGTGCGTTTCGCGGCGCAGCTTTAGCTGTTTGGCTTTGTGAGTGTCATGAGGGTTATTATACATTGTTCGATTTCTTAGAATGCTTGGCGTAGAAATTTTAGTACTGTGCACGAATTGCGGGAGTGGAAGAAATGATAAAGAGTCTACTGATTGTCATACAATACTTAAGCGAAAACTTGTTTTAGCTAACTATTCTCTAATTTTTTTGGAGTAGATTTAACATGCCAGTGATAGTAAAATCAGTAGGTACCATTGGATTGTGTTCTTGTTGATGAGGTTTGGTACATGGGTATAACAGTGTACTTAGAGGCCGGAGATGGTGATGCCAAAATGGTCTCAGATTTGGGAGGAAAGTTCAACGAAAGGAAAATTGAACTTTTGTAAGTATTTGAACTGAAGAGTTGTAATAGGATAATGCATCTAAGCTGAGGATTCATTTATTAATGTAGTTGTACATGACAAATTTTCTCTATTTGGATCTACTGATTGTCATGCTATAGATTTAGGCTTCGTTTGGTAGCCGGACTGGAGTAATCCTTCTTCGCGGGTTATTCGTGGGTTATCGTCTTTTGGCCTCTGTTTGGTAACCGTTCGGTAATCCTGCTTTGTGGGTTATTTGCGGGTTCGGGGTTACTGGCGGGATAACGCATACCCTTGAACTTGTCGGGACAAAATCCGTGACGAAAACGCGGAGTAAACCCGGGTCCATCCCATTTTTTTCGGGTCGCGAGATAAAAACTTGTGACTACCAAACGTCAGCTTAAAATGGACAACGAGCAAATAACCCAAGTTAGCCGCCTTCTGATGACTACCAGACAGAGCCTTACTTTGGGACGATTTGGAAGGACCACGTTGTTTTCCTACCTTTTGCTAACTATTCTTCAATCTCTGAAGCTTTTTTACATGTAGTGATGTGAAAATCTGAAGATAACCGTGGTTTCTGTTCGTTTGATGAATTTTGACTTTGGGTATATCAGTATGCTGAGAGGCTGGAGATGTTGATAGTGAAACATCTTCAAAGTTGTGGAAAAAGTTTACTAAAAGGAAAATGTGATGGTAGAGATGTAAGAACAGTCAAATGCAACTTAAGTGAAGACTCAGTGGTTAATGCACTTATTTAGTCCCCATGTTCAGTAAACTAGACCAATTTTCTCAATGTAGATTCTACTGATTGTCATCCTAACAACGTTTTTGTTTTCAAATCTTTAATTAGTCTATAAGTTTGTAGGCCGTTTACAAGCTAGTGATTTGGAAATTAAAAGACACCTGTGGTTTTCATTCATGTCGATTTGGTTTGATTCATATGTATATCAGTTTACAGAGAGGATAGAAATGGTGCTAGTAAAACAGATAAAATTTGTGAAGAAAGTTTAATATAAAGGGAAATTGGAATGAAGAGTTGCAAGAGAATCCGAATGCATAGAAAGTGATCCTCCAAGCGCAGCGCTCACTTGATGACTTGAATACTTGTTACTTGATGTGGTTATTTAAGCTCCCCTTCAGTAGGCTAGGCCAATTTCTCTGATAGTAATAATTGTTGTTTGTAGTCCGACATCACTGTACTTGACCTTTTATTGTTTGATTGACTCATATGAAATTAATAAGTTTCCATGGATGCCACATCTTAGGGCTCAGTTTACGGAGTACATACAGAAGAATGTCGCCTTGTATCAGTTCCGAAATGGAATTCCTTTGACAACTGCAGCTACTGCAAACTTCACCAGAGGCGAGCTTGCAACAGCCTTGCGCAAGGTAATGAAGATATACTGGGGCTTTCCAATAATATCTTCTTGTGATTCTGTAAAAGGCTTCCCGGCCTTCAATGGGTTTATCTTTCATTTATGCAATGCTTTTATAAAAAAAAACACTGTCATTAGATTGGTGAGTGCATGAAACAGGATGAAGTGTCATGGTAAAAGAAGCTCATGATTTTTATCTATATCATTCTAGGTAAGTCTGCTTTGTGTCAACTGTTTTTGAGCTTAAGCTTTATACTCCATAACATGCCAACCCCTGATGAGAATTGTTGGATTTCAACTTCTGGCATTTGCCTTCTGTGTTTCTGCTTACGTATGACTTGAAGCAATCTCTGGACATTATATTGTTGCCTGCTACTTGGTTGTTCTCCTTTACTTGGTTGGAAGGATGCCAATCAGATTTTTTGTGAAGAATATAGGAAAGATAAAACCACAGTACAGTATTCATCGTTCTTATGTTTAACCTTTCAATATCTGTTGTTTTAGAATCCATACATGGTGAATATCATCCTAGCCGGTTACGACAAGGAGACCGGCCCTTCTCTGTACTTCATCGACTACATTGCTTCCCTTCACAAGGTCGACAAAGCAGCCTTTGGTTATGGTTCCTACTTTGCACTCTCCATGATGGATCGGCATTACCACTCGGACATGACTGTTGAGGCGGCCATTGAGCTGGTAGATAAGTGCATAGTTGAGATACGAAGCAGGCTTGTTGTTGCCCCCCCTAACTTCGTGATCAAAATTGTTGACAAGGAAGGGGCAAGAGAATATGCCTGGCGTCAGTCTATCAGGGATTCCCAGGCCCCTGCGGCATGAACTGTTCACTTGTTCTTCAGACTGTGAACCTTCTGGAAAAAAAACTGAGAATTTGTGTTCTGTACGCCATGTGATTGGACTGGTTTTGTTTTGGTAAACTGTTATTTGAAGGTAAAACTGTAATTTAAAGGAATATTAAATTATCATTATCCCACTTAATTTAAAGGATCATTAAATTAGGTAGAGTTAGTCATTAGGCCTCACAAAAGCAAAAGCTGAGCATACCGGAGCACGACACATTGTTTTGTCAGATTGACATTGACCCACCACGGTTTGTTAGCAGCTTAGCGGCCCGGAACGGTTGGTGAGCCGGATCATATCTGGCCGAACCTATGCTACGTTTCTACGGTCACCAACAACCTTTGTGCACAATAAGTGCGAGAAATACAATATTGTAATTGATCCTCTAATCAGGCGCAAGGGACATGGGTGCGCCCCAAAAAACAAAATTTTGATAATTAAAGATCATTTAAAAAAAAATATATTTTTATTGATGATTTTTAGTGTTTTATAACATTATATACTTTTTTTTTTATATTTTATTTTCAAAAGAGATTTTTTTTTATTTATTATTATCCTCATTTCTTGCTTGGATATAAAATCCAAAGCAACAAATCCAGTGATGTTATCGGTCTGTTTATTTATCAAGTTTTACATTTTAGATCATACAAATAGGGTAACTTAATCAGCCACCCCATCAGACCATTTTAGCTTATTTTTACCATAATAAGACAGTTTATAGAAATAATTGAGGTAGATCATACATCAGAATGAATAAGTTTGAGAGAACAAGAAGTATTCCGATCTGATGAATCAAAAGGCAATCGTTTACTTTTTCCCAACTGATAAAATTCACACATAGACTCTGTACTTGTAGCAGTGACACAAGATAATTTAGAACGATTAATAATATGACGAGTAATTTGAGAAGAGCAATGACCAAATCGTGAGTGCCACGTGGAGAAGCTAGGTTTTATGCCAACCAGTCCAACTATAGCACTTTTAATCTCAAGTGAAGGACGACTCAGCCTGATAGGGTACATTCCTCCACTACTCGATCCCTTCAGCAGTGTTTGTCCCGTCTTGTTATCATTCACAAAGAAACTAGACTCACTAAGTATGAAATAGCAATGATTGTCAACACAAAATTTATATGCAAACAATAAATTTGCAGAGCCTTTATGACAATGGAGAACACGGGATAAGTTCAAAGGGCGAATGGAATTCTTAACATTCAGGGTACCAGTGCTCATGATTTTCAAACCTGTACCATTACCAACAACAACTGAATCAGATCCAGAGTAGGGTTGCAGCTGCGCTAGGGGTGCAGTCCCATTAGCAATATGCTTGTTGGCTCCAATGTCAATGAACCAGACACTGTCATCAACATCAAGATTAACTTGAGCAACCATATCAGCTAGGTGAGCAGGAGGGTGATGCTCTTGATATGCAAAATTCATGCGCTGGTAGCAATCCAGAGCTATATGATAATATCTATCACAAATCCGACACTTTACAACATTATTAGGCGGATCATTGATCGAATTATCTGGTGATGGGCCAAAGTGTTGCTGGCGCCCTCCTGGACTCGGCCCATATTGAGATCTAGACCCAGAAATAGATCCAGGACCCACGCTGTCCATGGGAGTTACGGCCCCTTCCGCGAAAATTGCCTCCTCCTTTCATCTGATCGTGGGCCTAAGATGTCAACCCAAATTCTTGTCCACTGGATAGAGATCCATTCTGCCCAAAGTTTTGAGTCCCAGACGCCTGTCCAGAATTTGGCCCAACATTCTGATGGCCAGTCGATTGTCCAGAATGCATAACAGAATTCCGCTGTTGCTGGTGCAGCTTCCACGCCCTAGCTGACGGACAAGATGAATGTCCATAGAATGCTGTAGGTTCAACCACCAGAGGAGGAAATTTTGAGGCGTATGAAAGCAATGCCTTTTCAAACTTATCTAGATTCATCGATTTCTCCTCACGAAGGAGATTAACGTTGGCCGTGAACAAATCAAACTGGGGGTGAAGCCCCCCTGCTATGTACGAAATCAAGTCATCTTCAGTAATATCACTGCCATTCATCTGTAATTCTGCAACGATAGATTTGGCTGCATCAAGGTATTCGCCGCAGGTTTGTGTTCCTTGGGATAAAGTTTGTAGTTTGTGACGAAGGTCAAACTGATCTATTTTACTCTTACCCGAATAATTCACTGCAAGGAATGACCAAACCTCAGAAGAGTGTTTCAGATGAAACACCAAGCGTAGCACATGATCAGTAAGAGTGGAGTTGATCCAACTCAAACACTAATTGTCCTTCTTGAACCATATCAGATATTCTGGAATTTGTTTCCGCTGCATATCAGACGTTGCTTCCAGGAATTCAGGGGGTGCCTTATCCGTACCATCTACTATGATCATGAGGTCATTACTTCGAAGAATCGGGACAATCTGTGATACCCACACAAGATAATTCAGGCCATCGCATTTGGTGATAACCACCGGTGGCATACTTGGCGAGTTAAATGATGAGGACGCCATGTATGATGATCTCAAACGCGAAAATTTGCAGATTGAGAAAAATCGGAAATCGTGAGATAGATTCAACACAATTTGTGTAACGTGACAGGATCAAAGATGTTGGCATTAGCCTATAGCTCTGATACCATGAAAGATTCAAGACAAACAGAAAGGAAAACTTGTAGACAAATTGAGAGAAGAGCGATGGGTCTTCAATGATCTCATCGTTATTACTTACAGGTATATATAAGATGTTTGTTACATGGTATTAACAGAAAGAAATCATGTGGGGTCGGGTAGATCACTTCTTGACTTATCCATATCTATATTGTTAACACCCTCCCGCAAGCGAATGGGAGGAGTCACAATCATGAGCTTGGACCGTAGTAACTGAAACCGAGCTGTCCCTAAGCTTTTGGTAAAGATATCTGCCAATTGATCTTGAGTGCTGATATGATGAATAACAATGTCTTTATTGAGGACCTTCTCGCGAATGTAATGATAGTCAATCTCAATATATTTAGTACGAGCATGAAAGACAGGATTCGAGGCAAGAGCGAGAACACCTATATTGTCACACCATAAAGTAGGACAGTCGACAAGAGGAATTTGAAAATCACGAAAGAGCATGCGAATCCAATATAACTCAGCTGTAGTCAAGGCCATAACACGATAATCAGCTTCAGTGCTTGACCGTGATACTACATTTTGCTTCTCTGCAGACCAAGAGATAAGACATGATCCAAGAAAAATACTAAAACCACTGGTGGAACGTCTATCATTAGGGTCGCATGCCTAATCAAAGTCACAAAATGCCAGAAGTTTTATAGTCCCAGGTGTGTACCACAAGCCTAGATCAGGTGTACCTTTGAGATATCGAAGCACACGTTTGGCCGAGCCCCAATGACCCACAGTTGGATTGTGCAGATGTTGACACAATTGATTGACTGAAAAGGCAACGCCAGGACATGTCAGCATACAATATTGCAAAGCACCAACTGTCTGTCTATATAAGGTGACATCCTTCAAGTTAAGAGGCGAAGAATCTAAAGATCGAG
>JAOWBN010219384.1:0-13322 GCA_028565015.1 Pinguicula moranensis | reverse complement strand
AACAAATGGATGAGATGACTAAAAGTCACATGAAGGTTTCATATCATATTAAATCATTATATGTTGAAAACCCCACATTGCTAGACAAATCCAAAGCAGCTGAAAAGACAGTACACTCGAAAGGAAAGAATCACGCGGAAGAACACATCCTCTTCAAGTTACATCGAGATATACAAGTTCTGGGTGTATTCTGGGAGATATCTAAGCCCAATTATGACATGTAAGCTTGGTCAGAAACAAGGAGACAACTCCCGTCATAAATAACTTAAGCTAAAGCTGCGAAGAAAATTAATGTAAAAGAAAAGGGTATCACCTGCTATAAGAATAGAGGGACGGACTTCTGTCCTTCCGGCTTCGGCGGCCATTCCTCATCGGAGACCGTGATGGAGAACGCCTCCTCCTATAAGAAGGCGACCGAGATACTTCCCCACCTCGATCCATCTCAGAGTACTTATCTTAATTCACGACCTGCAAACTTGCACCTGAGAATCAACCGCCAAAAATATTAATAAACAAAACCAAGTCTCTACCCGCACAATAAATCTACAACTCTGTTACAATCACTAGACTTGCCTCGGTCAATTTAATTTTGCATGAAAGTACGCGGAATAACTACCTGAATTTAAGAAGTGTGATTCTGCATATTCTATGAGCCCTAAACTCCGAGCAAATGTGACTGTGAGAGAAGAAAATGGGTTGAGCAGCACCGATAATGTAATCTTGTAATGTAATGTAATGTCTTGAGCAACTATCACCGAGTTAGAAGACTACAAGCATATGTGGACCTGAAAAGATATTGGGCCACGTTTTCTTGTTGGGCTTATGCTTAGATATGATTATGGTCTCGCCTTTGTGTTACTGGCCCACGTATGCTGATTTTGTAGACTGTAACTAGTAACTACCAGTACTATGAGATTCATCGGAGGATGTGGAAGGATACTGGAGAATTCATTTCAGCGAAGGAGAATAATGGCCGGCGGAGCTGTTGACGTTGTTGTCTTCTACTCTAGGAAGTACCGAGGCTATATGGCTGAATTCGCCGACCAAAGGGACCAAATGCGTTTTACCATCTCAACGTCGTCGTTTTGGCGGATTACGTCGTCATTTCCGATAATCATGTTCATCCAACACCCACGATTTCGGCCAAAGTTGGAATCTTTCTTTCCTTTGAGTTTGTGTGTTTCATAGTTCTTCCTCTCTTTTTTGCATGTCTCAGCTATTTGCTTTAGTCACTATTCTCTAGAGTTTGAGTGAGGTGACTGACGTGTGCCGAATTACTCATTCGATTTCATCAAGATAAATGCAATAACATTTTCGTGCTAAGATCGTGATTTAGCATTAGTTGAAATTATATGCCAATGGTGAAAGTAGTCAGATGATGGTAGGATTTGCTTGAGTTCAAATTTCTTGTTTCGATCTGGGCCAAGTGGTAGGTTGGCTTAGATTTGAATGTACATAAAAGGGCAGAACTTTGTGATTTCTATAATTTTGAGCAGGTGACTTCCACACTTGGAAACACTATTTATCACAAGAAAAATGTCACCCATGACCAAATTACATACACCAGCGAGGCCGGAAACTAACTGGTTTGTTTCTGGGTTGATGGTCATCATGTGGCAGGGGACTTGAGCAATAGCATGAAATATGGAAAACGGGAATTGCCGCAAAGGATTGGGAGTCAGTTGCAAGAAAAGAGAAAATTGAGGTGATATCTTTAAGCTCATATCCGAACAGTTGGTTAAATTTGAAGATTGTAATGCTATTGCTGATGGTTCACAAATGATTTACTTACGTGGGCATCGAACTTTAAATAAAAAAACTCTAAGGAGCAGTGGATGCTATTGTATCTTAAGGCAGGTCTAGCCATTTTCCTGTTCGTATCATGCTTTGTCCCCTCCTTTGCTTATTATAATTCTCTAAGGCCAGTTTGATAGCAAGATAAATAGGTGATAACTGGATGAATATTAGTGTTATACACGCACAACGTTTTTGGTACTCCATTTTTTTTTCGGGTCGCAGGATAAATCATGTGACACTGGCACTGTAACTGAATTACCACCAATTCCCAATCATAACATCAATGCCTGAATTGAAAATGACCCAAGTTATCCGATTATTCTTCTTATTTTTTAACCTTTATTTCGTCGTTATTTACATCAAAATGCAAGAGAAGAAATGTAGATCTTGGCGTTCCCATATGCATCATTACGTAGTTCATTAAGTTCGTTTAACTGAAAGTCCACTTTTCTCCAGCTGTTTGCATACCAAAGTTTAACTTTCGCATAGCCCACTATGCCTTATGTTCTAGCTCCACGGGAAGACGGCAAACTTTACCTAATACCAATTGGTATGGGAACATACCTATTAGAGTCTTGTATGCGGTCCTAGAACTCATAGTGCATCATCCAATTCTCTTGCCCAATCCTTCCTTGATATGTTCACTGTTTTTTCAAGAATTTTCTTTATCTCTTTGTTTGAGATCTCAGCCTGACCATTGATTCTTGGATGATATGCCAAAGTTATGCGATGACAAACTCCATACTTGGCTAGTAAGGTTTCAAATTGCTTATTGCAGAAGTGTGAACCACCATAACTAATAATGCATCAAGGAGTACCAAATCTTGTAAAAATATTCTAACGGAGGAATTTTAACACAACTGGAGCGTCGTTTGTTGGGAAGGCGATTCCTTCAACCCATTTTGAAACGTAATCCACAATGGCCGGAATATATCTTTGACCAAAAGAAGGTCGGTATGACCCCATGAAGTCAAGTCCCAAAACATCAATGAGTTCAACTTCGAGGATGGATTGGAGAGACATCTCACTTTTCTTTGAAATTTGTCATATCTGTTGGCATCGGTTACATGAATTCACAAAGGATTGAGCATCCTTAAACACCGATGGCTAATAATAGCCATATTGTAGTACTTTGGCTCCTGTATGGTTTCCTCCAAAATGACCTCCACATTCGAGTGAATAACAATGAGTTAGGATACAACTCATTTCTTCCTCAAGGACACATCTTCAGATTAATTGGTCAGAGCAGAATTTGTACAAGATGGGTTCATCCTGGAGAAAATACTTCACTTGAGAGAAAAATCTTTTTTTTTGTTGGTAAGATAATTCTAGCGGAATTACCTTACAAGCAATATAGTTCACATAATCGGTATACCATGGCTCCTTGCTTGTTTGTACTGCCAGCAATCTTTCGTCTGGGAAATGATCATTAATAGGGAGCTTGTCAACTTCAATCAAGTTGTGGCCTTCCAAATGAGATAAGTGATCGGCCACCAAGTTTTCAGAGCCTTTCTTATCTTTGATCTCCACATCAAGTTCTTGCATCAACAAAATCCAATGGATAAACCGAGGCGTTGTATCCTTTTTAACCATGAGGTATTTGATTGCAAATTGTTCTTTGTACACCACAACCATGCTTTCGAGGACATATGGCCAGAACTTGTTGAATGCAAAAATTATTGTCAAAAGTTCCTTCTTTGTTGTGGCATAATTGAGTTCAGGCCCATTCATCGTTTTTCTTGCATAATAAGTATCGTGAATGATTTTGTATTTTCGTTGTCCCAGCACAGCTCCCACGGCGTAGTCACTGGCATCACACATAATTTCAAAGAGCATCTCCCAATTCGATCATCAATGATAGGGGTAGTTGTAAGTTTCTCCTTCATAAATTTGAAAGCGTCCAAACACTTTGTATCAAACTTGAATGGTGCATCCTTTTCAAGAAGTTTGCACAACGGTTGGGAAACATGAGAGAAATATTTAATGAATCTTTGGTAAAAACCTACGTGGTTTAAGAAACTTCTTACTCCCTTCACGGATACAAGTGGGGGTAGCCTAGCTATTACCTCGATCTTGTCTCTATCCACTCCTATCCCCAAACTTGAGATATTGTGTCCTAGAACAATTCCTTGTTGCACCATGAAATGACATTTTTCCCAGTTCAAGACTAGGTTGGTATCTTCACACCTTGTCAAAAATCTTTCAGATTGCATAAGCAACCCTCACATGAAGATTCAACTATGGAGAAATCATCTATGAATACCTTAATGATGCATTCCACCATATCTGAAAATATGGCCATCATGCATCTTTATAAAGTGGTTGAAGCATTGCATAACCCAAAGGACATGTGACGAAAAGCAAAGGTAGCATAAGGGCATGTAAAGGTGGTCTTCTCTTGATCCTTTAATTATATCCTTAGCATTAAGGTAGAAGTAGAATTTTTGCCCCACAAGTCTATCCAACATTTGATCAATAAACAGGTAGTGGATAGTGATTTTTTTGTAGCCTTATTCAAGACTGTAATACTTCCAAATTCTCCATCCGGTTACCATTATTTTCGTGATTGACTCATTTTTATCATTGGCCTCTACGGCCATACCTCCCTTTCGGTGGACACATTGAACATGGTGGATTCAGTTGCTATCAGAAAT
The DNA here is from genome assembly GCA_028565015.1 of Pinguicula moranensis. Lineage (NCBI taxonomy): Eukaryota > Viridiplantae > Streptophyta > Magnoliopsida > Lamiales > Lentibulariaceae > Pinguicula > Pinguicula moranensis. The sequence continues at coordinate 8,871 of JAOWBN010219384.1, read as the reverse complement.
AGTGTATACCACTCCAGCATCTTACAAATTCATAATTTATTTTCGTACCACTTCCTTCATGACTTGATTCAAACGGCGTTGCACAGCTATATAAAGTTTGCATTCTTTTTTCAATAAAATTATGTGTACACACAAAGATTGACTTATGCCTTTGATATCGGCTAGAGACCATCCAATGGCACATTCGTGCTCCCTCAGTACTCGCAACAAACTTTCTTCCTCCATATGGGATACAATGCTCGAAATGATTACTGACACTGTATTTGCCTTGCCCAAGAATGCATATTCTAAATGTGGAGGCTGCGACTTTAACTCTAGGATAGGTGCCTATTCAATCGAGCGCACTTGAGGTGCTGGCCTTTCTCCCAATTCTTCAAACATTCATTTTGCTTTATGGTTCATTGGCCTCCAACCATTCAACATATTCTTTGACTATTGGCTCCTCTAAGATAGTTGGGTTACCGCTCACCTAATAGTTTCCAGCTCATTACGGTAATATTAATATCCGGCAAAGGATATATGATCTGTGGAGTCAATGCTCGAACAATTCTCTCTGTGGTCAGGGTGTTTCAAGGCCTCAAATACGTTGAATTTGACTTTCCTCTCCTTGGACACGAAGCACTAGTTCTCCTCTTTGAACATCGATCAAAGCGCCTCCTGTGGCTAAAAATGGTCTCCCTAAAATAATGGTATTATCCCAATCATCCTCCATATCCAAAATGATGAAATCAGCTGGAAAGATGAATTTATCGACCTTGACCAAAATATCTTTGATGATTCCTCGAGAGTGCTTGATAGACGGTTAGCCAAATGCAAAGATATGGTTGATGATCGAGCTTCCCCTAATCTAAGTTTCTAAAAAATAGATAAGAGTTATCAAATTAATACTTGCACCAAGATTAGACAATGCTCTATCAAAAGTAGAAAATTGCCAATAGAACAAGGAACAGTAAAACTCCTTGAATCTTTCAGCCCGGGAGGTAATTCTTTTGCAGGATTGTACTGCATTCTTAAGGCCACTGCTTCATAATCTTCAAACTTTCCTTTGTTTGATAAAATATCCTTCATGAACTTGACTTACATGGCATCTGCTCCAGAGCTTCAACGAAAAGAATATTAAGTGAAGATTCTTGAAGACATCAAGAAATTTTTGAAATTGCTTGTCCAGTTTGCTTTGCTTCAGCCTTCGAGGGAACGAAATTGGTGGCATTTGCTCGTCATGCATTTTAGGTAGTGTTTCCATGGGATTTTGATCAACCTTTTTCTTTGATGCAGGGCATGTTTTGGATTTTTCTTCAAACTCTTTTCTATTTTCTCAAGGTTACAACTTGACAGTGCTCCTTGGGATTGACTTCTGTAGTGCTTGATAAGGCCCATTGTTGTCTTTCAGATAATTGCTTCGCTAGTTCCCAACTTGGGCCTCTAAATTTCTCATAGCCATAGTTTGATCTTTAAAATTTGCTCGGGTCTCCTACATGAAACTATTTGAAGTTGTGGCCAGTTGTGCTATCAAATCCTGGCTATTCTTTACGGCTGTGGCTAGTTGCATGATAATGTTATCATTTAGAGAATTTTGTTGTGGCAATTGAGGCGGCCGTACTATTTGTGGTGGTGGTGGGAAGGCTTTTGCCCTAAAGAGTTCAAGACGTGTTTATTATTGCTCCAAGAAAAATTGGGGTGATCATTTATTCTTGGGATGAAATTGTTACGCTCAAAATTATTGTGATATCTCTATTGATTTGCCACATAATTCAGTCGTTTCATCTTAACATATCTTACAAGGTCCCTTCCTGACATTGTTATCGGGAGTGCACTCCCTGACAAATTTCACAAGATAGTTATTGCACCATCATAACCGGTCGTGGAGAGAGTCCTTGGGTCAGCCACATTTCAATCTTTGTACTTGTAACATGCATGGCGGGAACCAGAGCATCCACTTTATCAATGTCATGTCTTACACTAATTTTCTTTTGGTTCTCTCTCATTCGGCCATTGGTAACAATTCTTGGCGATAGCTTGCAGATGTTTGTAAGCCTCATTGTACGACTTTTTCATGAATGTACCATTTGTGGTTGCGTGAATTTCTCTCCTTGTACTTTTTAGACCATTATAAAATGCTTGAATCTACCTTCAATGAGGCATAGTATGGTTTGGGCAACTTCTTAAAATGTTCTTAAATCTCTCCCATGCTTCGTACAGAGTTTCCATGTCACTTTGTTTAAAAGACGCAATTTCACTTGAAATCCTTGCAGTTATTGATGGTGGAAAAAATTGTATTAAGAATTGTTTCCTCAAATCATCCTACGTACGGATGGAGTCAGATAGCAAAGATTGTATCCACCTCCTGTCTTTATCTCGAAGTGAGAAAGGAAAGAACCTGAGCTGAAGGTATGTACGTGCAAGTTTGGGTTTTCAGTTGATGAGCCACCATATGTAGAACGTTGTTGCAATAATTGGATTGTTGCTGACTTCAACTCAAAACTATTTGCTTGAATGGCAGGCCTTCAGATGGAAGGTGCTTACTCATCAGCTTGAGGTAGAGCAAAATCTTCCATAGGCCTCTCATCCTCATTTGGTGTTACGGCTAAATTACCAACATTTGGCATATTTCTCTGTTGTTTCTACACCTCTCTTTGAGCTCTAACACAAATGAAATGCAAGTAAAATAACTGAAATAAAAAATCCAATCTTGCTAAAAACTCACTTGGCATTGATATTATTAGAGCTGACAATCCCTGGCAACAGCGCCAAAATCTTGCTGGCCTATTTGGAAGTGTACAAAATTGAACAAGTAGTAAAATGATGAAAAGAGTGTCGAACCATGAAGATTGTATATGGCAAGCACCAAAATTAGTGAGTTTCATGCAATTTGGACAAATGATTAGTTGGTTGGTTACTACACTACAACTTTAACATATTCAATGTATTAAGTAAGGGTGCTGCTTTTGGTATTTTTTAGTTTAACGTATGCAAAGGAAATGATATCTTCTCTTTGATGGGAAATCTTAGGTAAGTGACTTTGCCACTTAGTTTTCTTGGGAGATTTTTTTCTTCAATTTACCCTTTTAATCACTTATCTAGTTGTCTATCGGATTTTCCTCTTTATGTTGCTAATCTCTCTCGAAAAGAAGCACCCCTCTCACGATATGTATGCGTTCATCTGTCGATCCCACACTTGAACATACTGAAGTACTTACACTTAGGAGATCCATACACGGTGACAACAACCCCATAGACATTCTTATGTTATGGCAATTGTCGTCGGTTTTACCAAGTCTAGCGTGGTATTTGTCTCTCGACCTCCAACAAGGATTAGTGAACACACAATTGTTGGCCAGACACGTGCAAGTTAGAGAAAAACACGATAAAACCAAACAACACCAACAATCTCTAAAAAGCTACTTATTCAAAATAAACTCCCAAGTCCACCAAGGGCTACATCACGCACTAGAACAAGAGTCTATAGCCCATGCTCAAGGCACGGGCTGCATGAAAATATCTAATAGTAGAGTTCATGTTCATAGCGAATACAAGAAACTCCCTTCGAAATCGTTCCTCTTAGATGAGAGCTCCTCTTTTCCTCTCCAAGTCTACCTTGCACCCATAAAGTCCAAGAGTGAAAGTTGATTTGACTCCATGTCATAAGAGTGTTTTATGTCATGAAAAGTAGCTTCCATATGAATCTTGGAGCTAAAGTTCAGGGAAGAATGGTCAGCCTACGATTTCTTTTCCACCATTATGCACTTGTGGTTTCCAAATTGGACTTGCGGCTTGTAAACATGGGACCACGACTGTGTGATTCGAATAATTTATCCTCAATTTCTAAAATGCACCTATTAAAGATAAACAAGTTTAAAGCATAAATATCAACATTAATTTGATATAAAACCAGCTTATCAATAACTTCATTGATAAATGCAAACCAGGCATCCCTTCTCATTTCGCCTGTTAAGTTAACAAACTCTAGAACCGAAGGTTCGAACCTAAGGTAATATACAAAAAACTAAGAGATCTTGAGCTATGCAACTGTACAAAGCAAGAAGTCGAAGATATCTATAAGCATGAATGCCATGGTGTAGACAAAAAGACTAGGTAAACTCTGTAATATATAATTTACCAACAATGATGGGTTAATGAAAAAGCTTACTCACTCTGGACCAGATGTTATGGAGACAACAAAGTCAAAAAGGTTAGAGCCTAAAGGTCATACCCTCGTATTCTCTATTTTTGAAAATTTACAGGTAAGGCCAAGATGATACGATCCCAAAGCCAAGTGGAAGCATGCAATGGAGTCCATGCAAATGCACATGAGATGAAGAAGACTTCCATGCATGATGTCCATGCAAGTACACATGAGATGAAGAAGACTTCCATGCATGATGTCCATGCAAGTGATACGATCGCAAAGCCAAGTGGAAGCACGCAATGGAGTCCATGCAAATGCACGTGAGTTGAAGAAAACTTCCATGCATGATATCCATGCAAGTACACATGAGAAGATTTCCATGCATGATGTCCATGCAAATGCACGTGAAACCAAGGAGAATTATAATGCAATTCAAACATGCATGCTTTGGTCAAACTTGCATACAAAGGACTAAATGGGTTACTTGGTCATGAAGACATGGAAGTGGAATAATGATGAGAAGCATTATCTTGTCATGTTAAAATCTTCCATGCGTGAATTCAAAATTAAGAGTGGTTTTCCAAGAGCCAAACCAATTCAAGCATCGAAGTCAACATTAGCCTTGAATGTGATTCGTGAATCTACTCATGGCCATGCACTATAAACAGGCCGAAACTTTGTTCAATTGAAAATAAGTTGGTCTTTGATGTAAAAGCTTTAAGCTTGAGGGACAAAGTCCCGTTAGTCTTTCATAAACTTTTCTTAGCTTATCTAAAGCTTGTTTCGTGTTTTAGTGGCGTCTTTTCTTTCGAAACATACGTAGGCTTGGTTCCCACCTCTTTATGGGTGATTGGTCAAGTTCTCGACAACTTGCTCAATAGATACTCCTCGACCTACCAACATTAGTGTTGGGTTTAGTCACATGGTTGGCTAGGTTCTTATTATTCGGTATAAGAGCTTTGCTTTGAGTACGTTGGGCCCTTGATGTTGTTGGTTCCTGGCTCTCTATGGCCAACGAGACAACTTTTCCTGTGGTGGAAGTTATCTATATTTTTCTATTGTATTGCCTTGCTGTTTAAAAAAAAAGAGAAAGCATGGATCGGGAAAAAATCAGAAAAAATGAGAAAGCTAAAAAGCAAAAGAGTCAAAAAAATTGATAGATCTTTTTGACCCCAAAAAAAGGAGTATGATTCAGCGAGAGATCTCCATTATTTTCAAAAGTTGTTTTCATTTAAAGATGGATGATGGATCGTATGATGTTTTGAAAAAGATCAACAACAAGACATTTTCGAGAAAGGGATAATGATACGATCCGAAAGCCAAGTGGAAGCATGCAGTGGAGTCAATGTAAATGCATGTGAGATGAAGAAGACTTCCATGCATGATGTCCATGCAAGTACACGTGAGATGAAGAAGACTTCCATGCAAGTACACGTGAGAAGATTTCCAAGCATGATGCCCATGCAGATGCACGTGAAACCAATGGGAATTATAATGCAATTCAAACATGCATGCTTTCAAACTTGCATGCAAAGGAGTAAATGAGTTACTTGGTCATTAAGACATGGAAGTGGAATAACGATGAGAAGCATTATCTTGGGATGTTATATTCTTCCATGCGTGAATTCAAAATTAAGAGTGGTGTTCCAAGAGCCAACCCAATCCAAGCGTCGAAGTCAACATTAGCCTTAAATGTGATTCGTGAATCTACTCATGGCCATGCAATATAAACAGGCAGAAACTTTGTTCAATTGAAAATAAGTTGGTATTTGATGTAAAAGCTTTAAGCTTGTGGGACAAAGTCCCGTTAGTCTTTCATAGACTTTTCTTAGCTTATCTAAAGATTAATTCTTGTTTTAGTGGCGTTTTTTCTTTTGAAACATTGTTGTTGGGTTTAGTCACATGGTTGGCTAGGTTTGTATTATTTGGAATCAGAGCTTTGCTTTGAGTATGTTGGGCTACCCTTAATGTTGTTGGTTCCGGGCTCTCAATAGCCAACGGGTCAACTTCTTTATTTTTCTATTGTATTGCGTTGCTGTTAAAAAAAAAAGACAAAGCATGGAAGGGGAAAAAAACATAAAAAGGACAAAGTTGAAAAGTAAAAGAGTCAAAAAAAAATGATAGCTCTTTTTGACCAAAAAAAAAGTAGTATGATTCAGCGAGAGATCTGCATTATTTTCAAAAGTTTTTTTCATTTAAGGATGGATGATGGATCGCATGATGTCTTGAAAAAGATCAACAACAAGATATTTTCAAGAAAGGGAGAATGATACAATCCGAAATCCAAGTGGAAGCATTAAATGGAGCTAATGTAAATGCATGTGAGATGAAGAAGACTTCCATGCATGATGTCATGCAAGTACACGTGAGATAAAGAAGACTTCCATGCAAGTACACGTGAGAAGATTTTCATGCATGATGCCCATGCAAATGCACGTGAAACCAATGGGAATTATAATGCAATTCAATTATGCATGCTTTGGTTAAACTTGCATAGGACTAAATGGGTTACTTGGTCATGAAGACATGGAAGTGGAATTATGATGAGAAGCATTATCTTGTGATGTTAAAATCTTCCATGCGTGAATTCAAAATTAAGAGTGGTGTTCCAAGAGCCAAACCAATTCAAGCGTCGAAGTCAACATTAGCCTTAAATGTGATTCATGAATCTACTCATGGCCATGCACTATAAACAGGCCAAAACTTTGTTCAATTGAAAATAAGTTGGTCTTTGATGTAAAAGCTTTAAGCTTGAGGGACAAAGTCCCCTTAGTCTTTCATAGACTTTTCTTAGCTTATCTAAAGCTTGTTTCGTGTTTTATTGGCGTCTTTTCTTTCGACACATACGTAGGCATGGTTCCCACCTCCTTATGGGTGATTGGTCAAGTTCTCGACAACTTGCTCAATAGATACTCCTCGACCTACCAAAATTGGTGCTGGGTTTAGTCACATGGTTGGCTAGGTTCGTATTATTTGGTATCAGAGCGTTGCTTTGAGTACGTTGGGCTACCCTTGATGTTGTTCGTCCCTGGCTCTCTATGGCCGACGGGCCAACTTCTTCTGTGGTAGAAGATATCCTTATTTTTCTATTGTATTGCCTTGCTAATTAAAAAAAAAAGACAAAGCATGGATTGGGAAAAAATCAGAAAAAAGGAGAAAGTTGAAAAGTAAATGAGTCAAAAAAAATTGATAGATCTTTTTAACCAAAAAAAAGGAGTATGATTCTGCGATAGATCACCATTATTTTCAAAAGTTGTTTTCATTTAAGGATGGATGATGGATCGTATGATGTCTTGAAAACGATCAACAACAAGACATTTTCAAGAAAGGGAGAATGATACAATCCGAAAGCCAAGTGGAAGCATGCAGTGTTGTCAATCTAAATGCATGTGAGATGAAGAAGACTTCCATGCATGATGTCCATGCACGTACACGTGAGATGAAGAAGACTTCCATGCAAGTACACGTGAGAAGATTTCCATGCATGATGGCCATGCAAATGCACGTGAAACAATGGGAATTATAATGCAGTTCAAACATGCATGTTGTCAAACTTGCATGCAAAGGACTAAATGGGTTACTTGGTCATAAAGACATGGAAGTGGAATAATGATGAGAAGCATTATCTTGGGATGTTAAAATCTTCCATGCGTGAATTCAAAATTAAGAGTGTTGTTCCAAGAGCCAACCCAATTCAAGCGTCGAAGTCAACATTAGCCTTAAATGTGATTTGTGAATCTACTCATGGCCATACACTATAAACAGGCCGAAACTTTGTTCAATTGAAAATAAGTTGGTATTTCATGTAAAATCTTTATGCTTGAGGGACAAAGTCCCTTTAGTCTTTCATAGACTTTTCTTAGCTTATCTAAAGCTTGTTTTGTGTTTTAGTGGCGTCTTTTCTTTTGAAACATACGTAGGCTTGGTTCCCACCTCTTTATGGGTAATGGGTCAAGTTCTCGACAACTTGCTCAATAGATACTCCTCGACCTACCAACATTGTTGTTGGGTTTAGTCACATGGTTGGCTAAGTTTGTATTATTTGGTATCAGAGCTTTGCTTTGAGTACGTTGGGCTACCCTTATTGTTGTTGGTTCCGGGCTCTCAATAGCCAACGGGTCAACTTCTTTATTTTTCTATTGTATTGCCTTGCTGTTTAAAAACAAAAAAAGACAAAGCATGGATCGGAAAAAAAAACATAAAAAGGAGAAAGTTGAAAGGTAAAAGAGTCTAAAAAAATTGATAGCCCTTTTTTACCAAAAAAAAAAGGAGTATGATTCAGCGAGAGATCTCCATTATTTTCAAAGGTTGTTTTCATTTAAGGATGGATGATGGATCGCATGATGTCTTGAAAAAGATCAACAACAAGACATTTTCGAAATAGGGAGAATGATACAATCCACAAGCCAAGTGGAAGCATGCAATGGAGTCAATGTAAATGCATGTGAGATGAAGAAGACTTCCATGCATGATGTCCATGCAAGTACACGTGAGATAAAGAAGACTTTCATGCAAGTACACGTGAGAAGATTTCCATGCATGATGCCCATGCCAATGCACGTGAAACCAATGGGCATTATAATGCAATTCAAACATGCATGCTTTGGTTAAACTTGCATGCAAAGGACTAAATGGGTTACTTGGTCATGAAGACATGGAAGTGGAATAATGATGAGAAGCATTATCTTGTGATGTTAAAATCTTCCATGCGTGAATTCAAAATTAAGAGTGGTGTTCCAAGAGCC
>JAOWBN010219373.1:0-13323 GCA_028565015.1 Pinguicula moranensis | reverse complement strand
ACCATCATAAGACAGTTTTAGTATGTGAATGTTTGCCCATGTTTTTATATCTCTAAAGACCCTGCCTCTTCTTCAATCATTGGTATAAATAATGATACCTTGAGTCTCGATGAAATATTGATAGTGATGTTGCAAATTGACCACAAGTTGGATAGTCAACAAGCACTATAAATTGTTACTTGATTAAAATGGATCTATTAAATTCTAAGGTTTCTATTAGTGAAGTTATTGGAACTCAATATGATGCAATGCATATTGGGTCGCAACGGAAACAACTTCTTTGTATAATTACAAGGGTAAAGTTACATACATCTGACCCCAACTTAGTTGAGAATATAATAGATACGTTGTGTTATCTAATCCAGGAAGACATAGAATGATATACTCATTGATTTGGACTAACAATTGTTCGCATTTTCTCGACTTTGATTTGATGGTGGCCAAAGCTAATAGTCATGGCATTATACGTGTGTTCATACCGTATATATCAATCTATACGTGTAGAATGAAATCTGTAACTGTAACTGCAACTGCGATGATGCTGTTAATGGCTTTTGGTTAATGGGGTTTGGTGTGGTCGAATTTTGGCATGCCAGGTTAAATAGTAAAATAATAATAAAATAATAAAAATGGGAGAAAATATATTAAGATCACGGGGGGTGGGGGTGGGGTGAAAACTCTTTATTTCAGTGTGGAAAAAAGTTCCTTTATTGTACAAGTATATTTTTTTTAGTATTTTTCTCTTTCCCTCTTTCTTCTCTTTATTTTATCATTCATCTTTCTCTTTCCTCCTTTTTTCTTATTTTTTCCTTTATCACGTCCCATCTCATTTTTATAGCCAAAATTTGGCCTTGTTGGCTTCATCCAATTGGTGGCCAGCACCTGTATGCTTCATAGAATCAGCGGACAACAACTACTTCATGTGGCAGTTTTGCAGAGGTGTCGTCTCAAATTCTTGCATCTTCTCCTTCACTTTGTTATGCGGTAAGTAGAAACAAATTGAATTGGGTGATTTATTGGATGGACTTCATTTGTTCTTGGGTACACCATTTACTCCCCCCGCCCTTGGTCGATTTCTTGAAAGGAATTCAACAATGTTTTTTGTCGGTTTTGATCTTCCAACTTGCATCTTTCTGGTGGGCGCTTCTGTGCTTTCCTTAGGATATATGCTTTTTGTTGTGTTTTTGTTTGCAGAGTTTCCAGAACTTTGGTATCTTGGTCTTGCGAGATCCCCTGTATTGGGTGAAATTGTCTTCGCCCAAAGATCAATTACGTAGCACTCTCGTTTAAAATTCTATCTTATCATGTCTCGTCAAAACCTTACTATGAAAAAATCTTGTGGAAAATTCTAGTGAAGAAAAAAGAGTACATGATTTGATTTTTCTTAGAGAGGTGGCATTCATGTCTTCATTTGTTTATTTTATCTTCATACAATATATCTCGCTCGCTTATGTTTCTATGGTCATCAATTCTAGTTTTTTAGGCCGCATGTAAGAGTGGTAGGTATCATATCATCCAATTTTCTGGCGAATGCCTGCTAATATTGTTGAAAGTGGCAAGCTCTTTAGCTGATGCATCATCAGTATTTAGATTCTTGGTCTATATGAGAAAAATGTAATTGTGCCTGGGTTTGTAGAGCTTTTGGCAGCTATTATGATGTGGTCATGGCCCCGATCGGACTAGGTGGGCTATGTAGCAAGCTTCAACACTTGGGTCGTCAATTCATTTATGGACCGTATTTACATATTTGATGGGTCTTTAGTCTCAAGACATTGGAGTAGATAATTTTTTCTCTATTTTTTTTATGAGTCCTATTGAAAAAATGAGAAATATTAAAGCAGATAAGTGATTTTATGAGCTTCCTTTCTTACATTTAGCAAACATCCTTTTGCGCTCAGTGAGTGTCCTTTTTTGTGTTCAATTTGGAAACGTCATTTTTGTTGTGTTCAACTTGGGAACGTTATTTTTATTGCATTCAATTCGGTAACGTCATTTTTATTGCGTTCAATTTGGAAATGTCATTTTTGTTGCGTTCAACTTGAGAACATCATTTTTATTGCGTTTAACTTGGGAACGTCATTTTTATTGCGCCCAACTTGAGAGCATCATTTTTATTGTGCTCAACTTGAGAGGGGCATTTTTTTATGGGCCAACAAGAAGTGCACGGAGGATATAACCGTGTTTGATCAATTGAGGCAAGAAACCCAATTGTTTCAATTTCTTGCCTCAATTGATCGAGAATTCGATGCAATCAATCCGGAAGTTCTGAAATCCGACCCTCTACCATTTGTGGAATCAACATATGCCGCCTTTTGCCGTGAAATTGTGCGACTCCATATCCTAAACCTAGGTCACAGCGGCCACAACGAACCATCGCATGACGTGGGTAGCGGGTTAGTAACTAAATCACTGTAAGAATTGGCTAAGACCATAGCCAAATCATCATCCTGTAGATCTAACACACACAAATCCAAATTATGGTGTACTCGATGTGAGAAATCAGGACATTCAATGGAGAGGTGTTTCAAAACAATCGGTTACCCCGATTGGTTTTTTAAAGACAAGAACAAGAGAGGTGGTGTTTCTGCCACCACCACGGGAAACATGAAGGTTCCACCAATCTCCATGAGAAGCGGCAGCAATCCACCGCTTCCTGTTTTGGAGCGAGTGTGGCGGGCAATAGCATTTCGGTCCCTATTCAAAGTCACGACAAAGGTGACAAAACAACTCTCTCGAAACCCTTGTCTTCAAGTCCTTGTATTTTTAAGTCTTTTGGAGATACGCCCTCGAAAACTTGTTCCCTATTGGTAAGGCCTTAGAGAATGTAGATCTGCAGATACATCCCCACAGAATCCTAAGCCCCGAAACTCCACTTCAAATGTTTAGACCTTCCCAAACCAAACCCCAAATCTCAGTACAATTTGAAAAACACCCCGACAGTTTTCAATTTTTCAGAAATAGGCCTAGTAGTTTTTTGCTTTACACAAACACCTTTCAGCTTCCACAAATTTTCAAAAATGACCCTCACACTCCTCAAACCCCCAAAACCAGCCCATCCTATCTAATCCCAAATATTTTGGACCGGGTGTTTTGATTTTGAATCTGTTCCATAATATGTGGGTTCACATATCTCTGTGTCCTATTCTTCCTGTACTGTGCCCGATTTCATGAATAACAGGTTGCTCATTGATTAGGGTGCCATGGATACAATGACGAATGTGGCATCTGACATTATTACCCCGTGATCACCCACTAAGCAGTTTATTCATACTGCTAATGGGGGTGTATCACCTGTTACTGGAGGAGGGACCATTGAAATCTCTTCAAATTTGACTCTGCAAAATTGTCTCTATGTTCCATCATTTCCTGCAAACTCATGTCGGTTAGTCATGTCACTCAGGAATTAAACCGTCAAGTACTCATATATCCTCATTTTTGTTTACTATATGATCTTCAGACTCGGACGTTTATTGGGCGTGGCACTGAACATGATGTACCATACTATGTGGACGAAATGACTCAGCCTGGCAGTGCATTGATCACATTTGTCTCTACTGATAGACAACATTGATTGTCGCACCATCGTCTTGGCCATCCATGTTATCTTCAGTTTTTGCTTCCACATTTATTTTCAAAAAATAGTAGACTTGATTGTGAGACTTGTTGTTTGGTTAAAATGCACCGCAGTTCTTATTTGTTGAATACTACTCGCAACAATTCTATTTTTTCTCCGATTCATTTCGATTTGTGGGAACCTGCACCAGATTCTTCCTCGAATGATCTTCGGTATTTTCTTTTATATATCGATGATTGTACTCGGATGACCTACGTTTGTTTTCTCCAACACAAATTGGAGGTATTTCAGAAATTTATTGAGTTTTTTTTTTACCATGATTGAGACTCCATTTAATCAGGATGTCTTTATTCTTCGCTCAGATAATGGTGGCGAGTTTGTAAACCATTTCATGAAACAATTCTTCTCACCTTATGGGCTTATCCATGAAACAACCTGTCCTCACACACCAAAACAGAATGGCATAGCTAAACGAAAGAATTGGGTGCTTCTTGAAATCATGAGGGCCCTCCTCCTCGAATCTAAGGCCACTTGTTCATTCAAGCCTGAGGCTGTCGCTACTTATGTTTACCTCACAAATAGACTGCCTACCAAAACCTTGGAACTTAACACCCCTCTTCAAACCATATCTACATGCAATGAGGTACTATCTATTCTAGCTTTGCCACCCAAGGTCTTTGGTTGCTCTGTCTATGTGCATATTGCACGATCTGAGTGCACTAAACTTGATCCTTTTTCCATCAAATGTGTGTTTGTGGGCTATGGCATCCATAAGCGGGGGTATAGTTGTTTTGACCCCTCTACTTAGCACATGTACACCACAATGGATTGCCATTTTTTTGAGGATGAGTATTTCTATAATAACTATCACAGTGTTCAGGGGGAGAGTCATACTACGTTATCATATGATCCACTAAGTTGGTTGTTATACGATACCGTATCTCCATTGTCATCTTGAGTTATTGAACAGTCACCTTCATCACTTTCATATGACACTATAGTACAGTCTCCTGTGCCAGCTTTGCCATCCCCAATGATACTTTCGTTTGTAGATCCTGAGGTAAGTACTCTTACTAATCATGAGGTTGAAATTGTACCTATCATATCAACTGATCCTGCAGATGTCCCACAAAGGGATGAAGAACACTATATACTGCCTCCAAGGAACAATCGTGAGGTCCCTACCAAGGGATATAACCCTGAAGATATACCACGCTAGTCCAAATATCATGTGGCTGATCTGGACAAGGGAAATTTGTCACAATCTTCCAGAGGATTCATGGCATCAATCTATTCAGAGAAAATACCAAAAACAACCCACAAGAAGCACATGGACATTTGGAGTGGAAGAAGGAAATGGAACAGGAAGTGATAGCCTTTGAGAAAAATGAAACATGGACAAAATGCATATTGCCACAAGGAAAATGGCCAGTTGGGTGTTGTTGGGTGTTAAATATCAAAAGTAAAGCAGATGGTACTATTGAGAGATACAAAGCTCGATTGGTCGCGAAGGGATATACTTAAACTTATTGCATTGACTACTTGAAAACTTTTTCTCTAGAAGCCAAAATTAGCACCATTCGGGTCTTATTTGCAATTACTGCTAATCGTGAATGACCACTTTATTAGTTTGACGTAAACAATACTTTTTTCATGGCAATGTAGGAGATGAGGTACATATGCAACCACCCCCTGTTTTTTCTAAGGCCTTCAAGAAGAATGAAGTGTGTCTTGGTTTAAAGTAAAACCCACGAGCCTGGTTTGGAAGGTTGACCCTAGCCATGAGCAAGTATGGATACAAACAAAACAATGTTGACCATACATTGTTTTTGAAGCAACAAGGAACACTAATCACGTGCCTTATTATTTATGTCGTTGATATGGTGATAACAAGATATGACACTGAAGAAATGCAGAACCTTTATGAGTATCTTTACCAAGAATTTGAAATGAAAGATATGGGGAGACTCAAGTATTTTCTAAGAATTGAAGTTCTGAAATCAAAGCAAGTTCTGAGAATTGAAGAGACAACTTAGATGAAAGGTTATCTAGCCGGGAGCTTGCTTTGATTTTTACATTATGTAAATATTTTTGTTATATAAAATTTGGCCATTACTAAAAAACAACAGGAATATTCATTTCTCAGAGAAAGTATATACTTGACTTACTGCAGAAATCGGGCTTATGGATTGCAAACCCATAGATACTCCAATGATAATGAATCATAAATTGAGCTTTGATGACAATGTTTCTACTGTAGATAAAGCACAATATCAAAAATTAGTGAAAAAATTGATTTACCTTTCCCACAATCGACTAGCCATAGCATGCTCTGTAGGAGTGATCAGCTAGTGTATGCAGAGACCACAGGAAGAGCATATGACAGCAACACATAGAGTGGTAAGATACTTGAAAGGAACTACCAGCAGAGGAGTTCTTTTCGAAAAACATTGGTATCTTGACATATATGCGTACACTGATGCAGAGATTGGGAAGGAAGTCAAACTAATAGAAGATCTACCTCAGGTTATTTCACAATAGTAGGAGGTAATCTTGTGACATAGAGAAGCAAGAAGGAAAAGGTCATAGCATTGTCTAGTGCTGAAGCTGAGTTTAGGGGTATTGCTCGTGGGTTAACTGAAATATTGTGGTTGAAAAAATTGTGTACTGAGATTGGGTTTCCCGTATCAAGTGCTATCCCTCTTATGTGTGACAATAAGGATGCGATTAGTATCTCAGCAAATCCAATTCAACATTATCATACCAAATATATCGAGGTTGATAGACGTTTTATCGAAGAAAAACTTGAAGAAGAAACATTGCACCTGCCATTTGTCCAATCAGAAAATCAACTTGAAGATATTCTGACAAAGGCAGTTATAGGGAAGGCATTTCATGAGACATTGAGCAAGTTGGGTATCACATACCCGACTATCCAACTTGATGGGAAGTGTTAGACTACGAATAAAAATGGGAAAGATCTCAATACGTGTAAATAAGGAAGTGATCCCTAAAATCAAGGGATCACATCCTTATCACGATCTTCCCATCACACCCATGATTTACATTCTCTAGTATATAAAATACATGTAACACAAATGTTTGAATCAATGAAAATCATAGCCTTCTATGCCTTCTACAACGTTTGGATCCTTGAATCTAACAGTTTCCTCCTGTATAAACTCCCTCGTCGAAAACTTCCATTGTTATTTCTTCGGCATATCTATGTGTGATTACATACATATGTGTGTATGTGTAGCATTTTTTGATTAAATCCGATCCAAGAGATGAAATTTGGAGAAGGAAGCGATGTAATGGAGCTCTGTTTTTTCTCTGTTTTTGTGGAGAGTGGAGTTATATGATGTGTGGTCGTGATCCATTTTGTGATTCAATATGTTTATGTAAGAATCATATATAGTATTGTTAGACAAAATAGTAAAAAGTCTAATTATTAGTTAATTGCTTAATTAATAGAATCCTAATTAGGGTAGGATTTTTAATCAATTAATGTGTTAATTGATTATTTATTAAGTAATTATTAGTTAACTGTTTAATTAATGGAATACTAATTAGGATAGGATTTTAGTTACTTTCCTATACAAGGAGCCTCCTGGTTCATGTTCGTGGCATAATCAACCGAAGGATTACGATTCTATTACGCTTCCATATTAGAGATATGAATTCGTTATTGTATTCGTTTATTATTAGATTCGTTCTAACATATCTAAGTGATCTACAAGTATATACCCTTGTGTTATGATGATTTTTCCAATGCAACTTCCAAGGTACAATGTTGTAATGGCTCAGTTGCAGCGTTTCATTCGGCTTATGAATGTAGACAAATACAATACATGTCTGGAGATTGGAGCACAACTTTTCAAAGGGCTTATTTTCATTTCCAAACTACAACTATATGAAATTAACTTTTTTACCCCAAAAGTTGTTTGACCCATTTCAGTATATCATACAATATAAATAGTTAATCCCTGAAATTATATTTGATAATGTGAAGTAAATAAATACATGCTAATTGCAAGTGCAAGAATCAAGCAAATGAACAAAGCAAAATAGCAAAAGATGTAAGCTTTCTTTCTTTCTTTCATTTTCTCCACACGAGACAACGGGCGTAGCCCTTCTCTTCTTTCAAGGTGTGTTCATCATACAAAACAACACATGTATATAATATGGAATTCACATTTAATGCAAACTATTTATATTTATTCATGACGTATGCAATGCCATATATTTTCCACGATTGTTTTTAATGGCCACTATTCTACATTGACCTTCAATAGATAAATGGTATTCACTAATATTTGTTTTATAACACATCCCCTTGAATACCATCATTATATAAGAATATATCTAGTTAAAACTTTACTAGAAAAAACTCAGTGGGAAGAACCATAGTTAAGGAAAAAGAGTGCAGTATCCTTATTCCGCCCTCATATGTTGCCTCGTTAAGAACTTTGCCAAGAAAAACTCAGTGAGAAAATCTTTGCGAAGAAAAAGAGTGCAACGCAAATTTTTCCAACTTGATGCTTGCATCATTTGATATCTTTGAGGCGTCATAGTCCAATCTAGTATCTCAACTTTTTAAAATTCAAAGTTGGCAGAGCTAATAAAAAAGTTTTAGTTATCACTTGAACGACTCTGCTAAACATCAATACTACCTTATTGTTGAAGATCATGAGTGAATAATTTTTTTGGTGATATGTGTTTTGTTCTATCACCTTTGATAAATCCTTCCTTCAATTGGACTATATAGGGCAACATTGTCTTCAAAAATAATAGTTGACACTTCTTTAATTTAACATAATCCACACGTTTCACGAATATGTTTAAGTGACCAATCTCAACAAAACAGATTTACGACTTGCATAATGAATTGCCAAAACTTCTGCATGGTTAGATGAAGTAGCAACCAAAGATTGCTTAATAGCTGTTCTACCATAAATAAATAAATAATCTATTTGAAATCTAGTTTTTGTGGATCAGATAAGTACCCTGTATCTACCTAGCCAACTAAGCAAGGTTCTGCAAAGTTACAATAATATAACCCCAAATCTATCGTTTCTTGTAGATACGAAAAGAGATGCTTAATTCCATTCTAATATCTTTGAGTTGGAGAATAACTATATCTTACTAATAAGTTCAGTACAAAAGATATATCAAGTCTCATATTATTAGCAAGATAAATTAGCGTGTCTATTGTACTTAGATATGACACTTCATGACCAAGTAATTCCTCATTCTCTTCAGGAGATTGGAATGGATCATTTTTTACATCAAGTGATCTCAGAACCATAGGTGTACTCATGGGATGTATTTTATTCATCTAAAATCGTTTCAGCACTTCAACGTATAAGACGATTGATGCAAGAAATTTTCATTTTTCAAGTACTCAATTTGGAGACTTGAACATAATTTAGTCTTTCCAAGATCTTTCATTTCATATTCACTTTTCAAAAAAGTAACTTTTGATAACTCTCCAAGAGTTCCTATTATATTCAAATCATCTACATATACTGCAAAGATTGAATATTCATATCCGAATATTTTAATGAAAAAACAAGGGCATATAGAATTATTACTATAACCCTCTTTCATATAAAAAAATGTACTCAATGAATTATACCACATGTGACCAGATTGCTATAATCTGTACAAGGATTTATTCAATTTCAGTGAATAACTTTCATGGAAATTTTCTCTTAGTACTTCAGGTACCTTAAATTTCATTCTCAAATGAACCATACAAATAGGCCGTAACAACATCCATAAGACGCATTTTGAGTTTTTCTTGAATTGCCAGATATATCATATAATGAAAAAATCTTGCATCCATCAAAGGAGAATATGCTTCAACATAATTGGCTCCAGGTCTTTGGGTGAATCCATGTGCAACCAATCGTGCTTTATATCTCACGATTTCTTTGTTCTCATTTATTTGTTCGCACACTCACAACTCACAACGTACCCAGTATATTCCCAACTAAGTTAGGGTCTGGTGGGCCAGATGCACGCAGCCTTACCCTTGTAGTTATACAAAGAGGTCATTTCCATTGAGACCCAATATGAATTGCGTCATTTGTGTATTGAGTTCCAGTAACTTCACTAAATAGAAGTACTGGAATTCAATAGAGCCATTTCTTTGTTCGCACAAACACCCATTTATTCCCAACTACTTTTACACCACTTGGTGTATGGACTACAGGTCCAAAAACTTTCCCTTTCTTAAGGGAGTTCAACTCTGAGTTTATTGCATCTTTCCACAGAGACCAATCATTTCTTTGCCTACATTCATGAACATATGTCTGTTTGGGATCCTCAATTTCTTCCATAATCTCGCGTGTGACATTATATGCAAAAATATTCTAGACGTACATTTTATTTTGATTCCACATTTTTCCCGTCATGACACTTTGTGCATGGACTACAAGTCCCAAAACTCTTCATAGGTCGAATTTGGAAAGGAGGGGAGGTGTTAGAAGGCATGCGCGGCCCATGGAGGAGTTCAACAACTGCTTAAGCTCGTGTGCGCTCGTGGATTTAAGGGCTACCATTGATAGATTGTCCTGGTGCAATGGTCAGCAAGGAAGGAATAGGTATGGGCTAAATTGGATAGATTTTTTGTTAATGGGGAATTCTTGACATAGAAAGCGTGGAGTGAGTACAGCTTGCTGCCAAGGAAATATTCTGATCATTGTCCGATTCTACTATAGATGAAGGATCAACGAATACAGTACGCCATAAAACATTTCAAGTACCAGGATATGTGGGCGTCTTGTCCATCATTTTTACCCTTGGTTGAGAAGGTTTGGCAGGAATATGTAGGTCCCCCGGGATTGCTTTCCTTGGGCAGAAAGCTGAAGCTTATGAGAAGCAGGCTCAGGGTATGGAACATTGAAGCTTTTGGTAGGGTTGATCATCAAATTAAGAGATTGGAGGTCCAGCTGGACATGTTGGAATTAGAGATGCAGGAGGATTTTTCTAGGCGTTTGGAAGATGAGTATTTGGCAAAGAAGATGCAACTGCAGAGAATGGAGGATAGGGAGTTGAGTAGGCTAGCTCAAATGTCTAAAAACGAATGGATGAGGTGTGGCGACAAGAACAGACAGTTGTTCCATACCTCTATGATGATTAAGCAGAATAAATCTTGCATCTCAAAACTAAACCTAGCTGATGGCAGAATGTTTGAGGGGTCCCAGGCAGTGCATGAAGCGACTGCTGCTCACTTTAAGGGCCTAGCTATGTCCCTTATTTAAGTTTCTGAATGCATGGAGGAGGACCTTGCTGATTTATTCGAGGGTAAGCTAACTATTGCTGAGAATGCAGGCATTAAGGTTGTCCCCACCAAATAGGAGGTAAAGGAAGCTTTATGGTTAAAACAAATAAACGGCGCGCCGGGGCCGGATGGATTTGGGGCAGATATTTCTTTAAACAATCATGGGGCATTACAGGCAGGGAATTGGTTGCTGCTGTTAGTGAGGTTTTCTTAGGCCATGAGCTGCTGAAGATGTTCTCTTCTTGCTTCCTTAGCCTGATCCCTAAGGTGGCTAATCCTTCATCATTCGGTAGCTTTATACCAATCAGTTTGTGTAACGTGGTATCTAAGGTGGTTTCCAAGGTGGTGGCGCAAAGGTTGAAGCCTTTTATGCCGCAGCTGGTCTCAGAGGAGCAGGGGGCCTTTGTTAAGGATAGATATATTTTCGAGAATATTATACTTGCCCAAGAGCTTGTGCATTCGCTGAATAGGAAGCAGATGGGGGAAACGCAATTTTAAAGACGGACATGATGAAAGCAATTGACTGTGTTAACTGGACTTTTATGGAACTGGTATTGAAGTATAAAGGTTTTGACAAAGCATTGGTTGCTCTGGTGATGAGGTGTGTTAAGGGAGCCACATTCTCAGTCCAGATGAATGGAGTCGCCGTTGAGTTTTTGGAATCAGTTCAGGGGCTGAGGCAGGGGAACCCCCTATCCGGTGCCTCTTTGTGTTGGTGCAGGATATTTTGCCGCGGATGCTGCATAGGGAGCATAATCTTGGGAGGATAGGCACTATCATCATCCTGTTGATGCTCCAATGATTACTCACCTGGCTTTCGCAGATGGATTGTTAATATTTGCTCGAGGTGATGTGGGCTCAATCAAAACAGTGGAGGAAACAATTTAGAAATACCACGCATGGTATGGCCAAGCGCTTTACAAGGAAAAATTGACTTTGTTCCTGTCATCTGGGATTGGTCTGCTTAGAAAGAGAAGGTTGCTACAGATTACTGGTTTCTTGGAGGGAAAATTTCCGATCTTCTATTTAGGAGCTCCTATCAACACAGGCAAGCTAACAAGGCCCATGCTAGAGCCTCTAATGGAGAAGCTGCGGC
This sequence comes from Pinguicula moranensis, assembly GCA_028565015.1. NCBI lineage: Eukaryota > Viridiplantae > Streptophyta > Magnoliopsida > Lamiales > Lentibulariaceae > Pinguicula > Pinguicula moranensis. Next base: position 1,365 of record JAOWBN010219373.1, on the reverse strand, counting down.
GCAGATTGATAGGCTGTAAGGGGCGACTACTGACTTAGGGAGGCAGACTCGCATTAATTAAGCATGTCATGGCAGGTATACCACTGCACGATGGATGTTCTGAAGCTACCAAGGTACACCCAAATCGAAATAAGGAAGTTGTTTGTTAATTCTTTCTAGGTCGAGTGGGAGAGAAAGCCTAAGGCCCATTGGAGGCACTGGCCAGTGCTATGCAAGCCAATTAGTGAAGGTGCAATAGGAGTGAGGGACCTCTCTGAAGTTCAAAAGTATCTGAGGATGAAGGTTTGCTTCAAGGTTCTCAAGGAGGATAGTTTGTGGAGCGGTTCCTAAGAGCCAAGTTCCTTAAAAAGGAACATTTTTGGGAAAGGCAAAACAGACAGAGGGATTCTCGATTTTGGAAGTATGCTGCCTCAATGAGGAATGAAATCCAAGACTAAACACGTGCAAAGGATATGGAGGATTCAACCTTGAGAAGTGGTGCTTGGTGCAAGTGAGCTTGAGCAAAACATTGAAGAGATCTTGGTGAGTTCTTCATTCATTCAAGCTATGTTTTTACAATGGAGTCATTTACAGTATTTGTAGGCAAATTGAAAAATCTATACAATCTTTTGACTTGCTATTCTAGTGTAGAGGGATTTTTGTGTGTTTTGATGCATTTGGCAGTTTTCCTGTTTGGTGTAAGAGGGACTGGTTGATGTGATTTGTGTATCTGCTTAGATACTTGAGGCTGACTTTCTTTGCTTAGTGAATCATGGTCACCACCACCACCACTGAGCTGAGGGTTGAAGACCACACAAAGTTTGGAGCGAAAGAAGTCGAAGGCATCTTGGGAGAGACTCTTGGTGAAGAGATCGGCAACCTGTAGGTGAGAGGGAATAAACTGTGTACGAAGAGCGCCAACAAGTACCTGTTCCCGAACAAAGTGATAGTCGAGCTCAATATGTTTGGCACGTTTGTGAGAGACAGGATTTGCACTTAAGAATATAGCACTTTTGTTGCCAAGATCGGTGAGCAAGTGGGTGAGTCCAAGAACTTCCGCAGCAGCAGAGGCAAGAGCACGATACTCGGACTCACAGTTGGAGCGAGAGACAATGGGCTGCTTCTTGGCGCTCTAGGAGATCAAGTTATCCCCCAAATAAATAGCAAAGCCTGAAGTGGAGCGACGAGTGTCCGGGCAGCCATCCCAATCAGCATCGGTGTAAGCCACAATGGAACAGGGGTCAGAGGAAATAGTTAAATGGAGACCCACGAGGAGAGTGCTTTTCACATAGCGAAGAATACGCTTGATCGCCTGAAGATGAAGCTCAGTGGGAGCATGCATGTACTGACTGACAGAGTTGACAGCATAAGATAGATCAGGTCGAG